>PVLA01016413.1:0-20817 GCA_004027455.1 Hydrochoerus hydrochaeris
ACAGGCAGGAAACAGAACGCTGAGTGTGTCAGTAGCTCTTCTTCAGTTTCCCACAGTGCTCACTACCTATTTAGAATATCTGGGATTTGCCACATGTGGTGGGACCTATAATGAATGCCAGGCCCTCAGGAGTCTGTGGCAGGAGGATACTTGCACCTTGTAGACCTGCCTAGGCTCAAAAGGGAACCAAGGCCCAGCCTGAATGGCATGGCGAGACCGTGTCTCTCAAAGACTCCAAAGAAAATGAAAAGGCCAGGAAACTAATGAAGTGTTGCTTGATTCCAGGTGAGAGTAGTTTGCTTTGGGATGGGGAGGCCTTTCCCTGCGACGCAGTCCAGGCTGGCCTTGAAGTCACCATGGAGCCCATGCAGTCCTCAATGCCACGGTGGTCCTGTTCTCTCAGCCTCCTGATTGAGTATGGACCTTACAGGAATGACTCAGCACATCCCGGCAAAGGCCAACACCTATTAGGGTTGGTTTGCCTGCCTTTGCTTTGCTGTGCCTGGCATTGCTTTGCCTGGCATTGCTGTGCCTTGCTTTGGTATAGTATAGTATAGTATAGTATAGTATAGTATAGTATAGTATAGTATAGTATAGTATAGTATAGGCAAGGAAAAGCAAGATGTTTTTGGCCAGCAAGAGGCTATGTCTTTGGAGGATGTCCCAGGCCCTGAACACTGATTCTTTTTTTCTCTTTCTAATGAGGGGTTGGAAATGAGGAATGAGTGCTAAGCAGGCCGGCCTAAAGGCCCTTGTTTTTGAGCTTCCATTATCTATGTAAAGTCCCAATTTCCAGGATGCTTTTGAGACACAATAAGAGTGGCAGAAGAGAGAGGAAGTGCTTTAAAGTTATTGCTTTTTGGAGGTTTGTATTCTTAGCACATCAAAGAGCAGGCAGACCTGGACTAGGAGGTGGTTTGTGGAGACAGGCTGACGAACAGAAGCCGTGTTTTGTTTTTTGGGAACAACCTAAGGTTCTGAGCTTTTTCTAAACCTGTGGGGATGTGACTTAGCTGTGCAGCAGAGTCACCTTGTCACATATAGAATACCTTTTGTGCAGGACATCAGTTAGTCTTCTCTCTCTCCCTTGCTATTTGAGGATATTTTCCCATGACAGTAATACACAAGTACATCACCTCTTTATGAGCTCATTGTAGGTGCCATCCCGATGTGCTGATTATTTAACTAACCTTTCTTCTTCACTGGTCCTTCCCAGCCAGTCTCACAGGTGACATTTTGGGCTTTCATGCTTGTGGCCCCTGGTGCCTATGTTGGGTTACTTGCTCTGATTCTTCCCTGGGGGTTTTAGACTAGTCTGGTTATGCCCACGAACCCCGTGTGGCCCATGGTAGGCATTCCTCTGGGTGTTTGCTGTCAGGGATGGCACAGCTTTCAGAAACAGCACACTCTATGGTTTACAGTGTTGACACTCATATGTGATCCCATCCTTCAAGGACCAGCTCAAACACAGTCAACCACACAAACTTCCTCTGGCCACCACACCACTCCCCAAGGTAGGAGCCATCTTTCCCTGAGTACATTTGTACAACAGATATTGTAAAGGGGAAGAAACCATTCAGAAGGCAAAAGGAACTAGGGTGAGGGAAGGAGGAAAGGATGGAAGGGAAAGGGGAAAATGCAAGATAGCTATACTATGTTTTTTTAGTTTATTGAACAGAAAGGTTTATGACAATTGTTTGGAGAATGTTTTATGTCCATATCTTATACTCTGAGTAACTACTTTAAAGATAATGATATGCAGCGTATTAACTATTGTTATTCTCCTATTACTTTGTTATGAAGTTTTGTTTTATTTTTTTCCATAAAATAAAAACATTAGCTGCTGTCTTCCAGATGCACAGAATATTTGACATCTCCCACCTATGTCTTCATAACACACCCTGTCCCTCCTCAGGCACCTTGAGCACCTCAGTGAAAGGGTTGCCATCTGACTCCTTCCTAACCCCAGCATTCTGATGTCCACAGCCAGGGCTTAGGAGATGTTTATTGGATAAGGGGCATCCTTTTTATTTTCCTCATGGTGATTTGCTGTCACAGCATCTTGATTTTCAGCACCCTTTAGAGGTCTGTCATTGTAGAAAGAGCTAAGGTTCCTAGAGGTAAAATCTGAGGGTCTGAAAAACATACCTACTTTGCTGCAGAAGCTGGTGGCAGAAAAACAGAGATTTGCAAGTGATCTGGCTGGGTCACCCTGTGCTGTGGGATCTTTCAAAAGGTGAGATGAAAGAAGGGCTCGTGGCCTGACCTTATCCAAGAAAATATTCGATCAAAAATGTAAGGCTTTAAAATGATCAGTCAGATGGACCCAGGTCAAAGCCATTGCACTGGCCGACACACTAGGAATCCAGGTCACTGATAAAATCATGATGTGTTCAATGTTATGTGGGACTGGGAGGAGGCAGAAGAGAAATAGATTGCTTTTTTTCTGGGTAAGGAGGTCTAGAGAGATAACTGTGGCCAACTCTGGGCTCTGCAGTCTGCTGATGGCAGGCCCGGTGTGGCAGGCAGTTAATGTTTAAGGACAATGAATGTCTTGCTGTGTGATCACTGCTAGATGGTCTTTCACAGTCTCATTGATGAGTTATTCTCTCTGCACAATCAATTTTTGGTTTGCTGTACTTGCTCTGCTTTCCCTATGAATAAGTTTATTTATAATCTTCAAATTCTCTCTTCCAGCCTGCTCCCTTTGAACTTTGGCAGGGTACTGGCTGTGAAACTTCAGGCTGTTCAGTTTTAAGGTATGTATTTCAAAGTCAAATTGTCTAGACATCTGTCACAGAAGTTGGTGCAGCTCCACTGAGCGTGTCGCTTGGGAGATGAATTTCTTTGTAGCATGTCATTTGGGAGATGAATTTCTTTCTGGTCTGGCATCATTAATTTTAGTGAAAAGTTTTGTGCTGTAGTTTTACACACTAATAGTCTAGAATTCCTCTGAATTACTAATCCCAGAGGCCTAGGGAAGTGAAAGTCTCCGATGGGTCTGTGACAGAGAACTATTATCAGCTCCAACACCTGATTAGGCCTTGGTGCTTCCATTGAATCTGCAGCGCCTGGGCCTCTGCTCCGCCTGGCCCCTTTCCTCACCTGATCCAAGAGTGTGAATAGGCCTGCGATGCTGAAGGACACACAGAAACGGCAACAGCAGCGGGTGACACTGGACATGCAGCAGCTGGCACGTGCACTCCAGGAACAACAGTAGATCCCACTGGGTTGGGGTCACCTGCAGAATCTCAGTGGAAAAACTGGGGTCCCACTCCCCATCAGATAAAGTTACTTTCCAATTTTACATCCAGGTCCCTCTTTTATAGACTTTTAAAACTTGTCAATTAATTTCTCATTATTCTTAATCTTTAATTAATATTTATAGGATTATCTGCCCATGAAGCAAATAAATATGAAGTTAAAATCATAGGATAAAAATAAACTAAAATTTCAATCATATCCCCCCATGGGATCTCTATTAACACTTTTAAAATGTCACTGAGGTGTAATTGACATGGAATAGAATGCATATATTTAAAGGGTACAAATTAAAAAAAATTTATACTCTGCTACAATTTTAATATATTTATTTTGATCTCTTTCTTTCCCCTTCCTTCATCTTTCTTCCTTTCTTTCTTACACACACATGCACACACACATACTCACATGATTGGTATTACACAGTGTATATATTTTATATACTAATCTTTGTTTAACATTTATAATGAGAATTTTCCTGTGCTATTTTATTATCTTTAATAAGAGTTTAATTATTGTACAATATTCTGTTATATGGTTCTATTAAAATTATTTTACTATTTCTTTATGGTTGGGTAGTTATACTATAATTTCTACCATTATACTTTTAGAAATAAAGATGTCTTGAACACCTATAAACTATCTTTGTTGATTTAGACTACTGTAGTATAGAACTTTGGTGTAGGTAAAAAAAAATAGCTTATGCCTTGTTTCTTCTGCTGCAAATGGGCCTATGAGGAATAAGTAAAACATTGTTTTAGTATAGTAATATTAAGCACAGTACTCAGGATTTTGTAAGTGTTTAATTCATATTAGTTATAAATGTACACTAGTTATAATTGTTTAATTTACAGCACACACTTGAAATAGAACCAAAACACAGGGTTTTGAATGTGCACACAGTAGGAATTACACAGTTCTTTATGCTTCACAAGAGATTAACCCTTTCATCATTTTAAGAATGAAAGGAAGCCAATACATAAAACCTGCTTCCTACAAAATGCCTTTAAACTTCATGGGAATACCCAGCACAGACTTAAATTAGAACCCAAACACAGTGTTTTGAAAGTGCATGTGGCAGGAATTCAGTACTTCTTTCTGCTACATAAGTGATTTACACTTTGATCCTAATAAGAATGAATGGAAGGCAAAGCACACAACACTCTTCCTACGAAATGCCTTTTTACTTTTTGTGAAAAAGAGTGCACACCCTTGAAATAGAACAAAGCACAGTGTTTTCAAAGTGCATGCAGCAGTAATTCATTTTTTCTGTGTGTTACACAAGACATTTACACATTCATCATAATAAGAATGAATGGGTCCAAGGCCCAAAACCCGCTTCCTACAAAATATATTTATGTTTTTGTAAAACACAACACACTCAAAATAGAACCAAAATGTAGTGTTTTGAAATTTCATGCTGCAGGAACCAACAGTTCTCTCTGCTAGACAAGTGATTTACACATTTATCACAATAAGAACTAATGGAAGCCAATGCACAAAACCCGCTTCTTACAAAATGGCTTTATACTTCATGTGACACACAGCACTCAGTTGAAATTGAACCAAAATGCAGGGGTTTAATGTGCAATAAGCAAGATTTCATTAGCTCTGTGTGCTACACAGGAGATTTACATATTCATCATAATGAAAATGAGTGGAAGTCAAAATACAAAACCAGCTTCCTACAAAATGCCTAAATCCTTCTTGTGAAATACACAGAACACACTTGAAATAGAAGCAAAACACAGAGTTTTGAAAGTGCATGTAGCTGCAATGCCATAGTTTTGTGTGCTATGAAAGAGATTTACAAATTCATCATAATGAGAATGAATGGAAGCCAATATATAAAACCCGATTCCTACAAAATGCCATTATCTTTCTTGTGAAATACACAGAAGACACTTGAAATACAACCAAAACACAGTGTTTTGAAAGTGCATGCAGCATTAATTCAGTAGTTCTGTGTTACGCAAGAGATTTACTCATTCATCATAATTAGAAAGAATGGAAACCAATACATAAAATCCGCTTCCTACCAAATGCCTTTATCCTTGTTGTGAAATACACAGAACACACTTGAAATAGAACCAAAACACAGTGTTTTGAAAGTGCATGCAGCAGTAATTCATTTGTTCTGTGTGTTACACAAGACATTTACACATTCAGTATAATAAAAATGAAAGGGAGCCAAGGCATAAAACCTGCTTCCTACAAAGTACATTTATGCTTCTTGTGAAACACAACACACACTTGCAGTAGAACCAAAATGCAGTGTTTTCAAAGTTCAAGCAGTGGCAATTCAGTACTTCTTTCTGGTAGACAAATAATATACTCATGCATCCTAATGAGTACTAATGGAAGCCAATGCAAAAACCCGCTTCTAAAGAAATGCCTTTATCCTTCTTGAGAAGCACAGCACACACTTCAAATTTAACCAAATGCAGAGAATTGAAAACACATACAGTATGAATTCAATTCTTCTGTGTGCTACACCAAAGATTTACACTTTCATCATCATAAGAATGAAAGGAAGCCAATACATAAAACCCGCTTCCTACAAAATGCTTGTAAACTTCTTGGGAAATACCCAGCACATACTTGAATTACAACCCAAACACAGTATTTTGAAAGTGCATGCAGCAGGAATTCTGTAATTCTCTCTGCTACATAAGTGATTTACACATTCATCCAAATAAGAATGAATGGAAGGCAATGCACACAACCCACTTCCTAAGAAATGCCTTTTTAGTTTTTGTGAAATACACTGCACACCCTTGAAATAGAACTAAAACACAGTGTTTTCAAAGTGCATGTGGTAATAATTCATTTATTCTGTGTGTTACACAAGACATTTACACCAACATCATACTAAGAATGAATGGGATCTAAGGCACAAAACGTGCTTCCTACAAAATACATTTATGGTTTTGTAAAACACAGCACACACTGGAAATAGAACCAATATGCAGTGTTTTGAAAGTTCATGTGGCAGGAATCTGTATTTCTCTCTGCTAGAGAAGTGATTTATATATTCATCACAATAAGATCTAATGGAAGCCAAAGCACAAAACCTGCTTCTTACAAAATGGCCTTATACTTCTTGTGACACACAGCCCTCACTTGAAATTGAACCAAAACACAGGGTTTTTAAAGTGCATTAAGCAGGATTTCAGTAGTTCTGTGTGCTACACAGGAGATTTACACATTCATCATTATGAAAATGAATGGAAGCAAATACAGAAAACACTCTTCCTACAAAATGCCTGTATCCTTCTTGTGAAATACACAGAACACACTTGAAATTGAACCTAACTAAACACAGGGTTTTGAACTGGCATGCAGCAGGAATTCAGTAGTTCCATGTACTGCACAAGCAGTTTACACATTCATCATAATAAGAATGAATCCAAGCCAACACATAAAACCCACTACCTAAAAAATACATGTATACTTCTTGTGAAATACAAAGCAGCCCCTTGAAATAGATCCAAATGACAGTGTTTTGAAAACACATGCAGCCAGAATTCAGTTTTTCTGTGTGCTACACAAGAGGGAAAATTCATCACAGTAAGGAGGAATGGAAGCCAATAAATAAAAAACGTTTCCTACAAAATGCCTTGATAGTTCTTGTCAAATGCACCACACACACTAGAAATAGAAACAAAATCACTGTTTTGAAAACACCTGCTGTAGGAGTTCAGTTGTTCTGTGTGCTACGTAACACATTTACACTTTGATCATAGTTAGAATGAATGGAAGCCAATACATAAAACCCACTTCCTACAAAATGCCTTTACACTTCATGTGAAATACAAAGCCACCACTTGAAACAGATCCAGAACGCAGTGTTTTGAAAACACATGCAGGTGGGATTCAGTTTTTCTGTGTGCCACACAAGAGATTTACCCATTCATCATAGTTGACTGATTGGAAGCAAATACACAAAAATTGCTTCCTATAAAATGCCTTTATACTTCTTGTGAAATACACCACACACACTTGAAATAGATCTGAACTGCAGTGTTTTGAAAGTGCATGCAGAAGGAAATCAGGAGTTCTTACTGCTACACAACTGATTTAAATGTTCATCATAATAAGAACTAAAGAAAGCCAATAAAAAAATGGCTTCTTACAAAACACTTTAAAATTTCTTGTGAAATACCCAGCACACAATTGAAACACAACCAAAACACAGTGTTTTGAAAACAAATGCAGTCAGAATTGAGTTGTTCTGTGTGCTACACAAGAGATTTACACATTCATCCTAGTAAGAATGAATGGAAGCCAATACATAAAACATTCTTCCTACAAAATTCCCTTATACTTCTTCTGAAATGCACAGCACACTCTTGAAATTGATCCAAAACAACGTGTTTTGAAAGTGGATGGAGCAGCAAATCAGTAGTTCTCACTGCTACACAAGTGATTTATACATTCATCTGAAAAAGAACTAAAGGAAACCAATGCACAAAACCAACTTCTTAAAAATTTCTTCATAATTCTTGTGAAACACAGCACACACTTGAAAGAGAACCTAAGCACAGGGTTTTGAACTGGCATGCAGCAGGAATTCAGTTGTTCTGTGTGCAGCACAATCAGTTAACTCATTCTTCATAATAAGAATGAATGCACGCCAATATATATTACCCACGACCTACAAAATACCTTTATGCTTGTTGTGAAATACAAAGAAGCCAGACCCTTGAAATAGATCCAAAACACAGGGTTTTGAAAACACATGCAGTCAGAATTCAGTTTTTCTTTGTGCTACACAGGAGATTGGAAAATTCATTATAGTAAGGATGAATGGAAGCAAATAAGTAAAAAAAGTTTCCTACAAAATGCCTTCACAGTTCTTATGAAATGCACCACACACACTAGAAATAGAATTAAATCTCAGCGTTTTGAAAACACCTGCTGTAGGAATTCAGTTGTTATGTGTGCTACACAACAGATTTACACTTTGATCATAGATAGAATGAATGGAAGCCAATACATAAAACCCACTTCCTACAAAATGCCTTTACACTTCATGTGAAATACAATGCAGCCACTTGAAAGAGATCCAAAACACAGTGTTTTGAAAACACATGGGGCTGGGATTCAGTTGTTCTGTGTGCCACACAAGAGATTTACCCATTCATCATAGTTGACTGGAAGCGAATACACAAAAAATGCTTCCTACAAAATGCCTTTAGACTTCTGGTGAAATACACAACACACAAGTGAAATAGATCCAAAATGCAGTGTTTTGAAATTGCATTCAGAAGGAAATCAGTTCTCACTGCTACACAACTGATTTACCTACTCATCATAATAAGAACAAATGGAAGCCAATACAAAAACACACTTCCTACAAGACGCTTTAAAAATTCTTGGGAAATACCCAGCACACAATTGAAACACAACCAAAATGCAGTGTTTGGAAAACAAATGCAGTCAGAATTGAGTTGTTCTGTGTGCTACACAAGAGATTTACACATTCATCATAGTAAGAATGAATGGAAGCCAATACACAAAACATGCTTCCTACAAAATGCTCTTATACTTCTTGTGAAATGCACAGCACACTCTTGAAATCGATGCAAAATGTCATGTTTTGAAAGTGCATGCAGAAGGAAATCAGGAGTTCTCACTGCTACACAAGTGATTTACACATTTCTCCAAATAATAACTAATGGAAACCAATGCTCCAAACCAGCTTCTTACAGTGACTTTATAATACTTTTGAAACACAGCACACACCTGAAAGAGTACCTAAACATAGGGTTTTGAACTAGCATGCAGCAGGAATTCAGTAGTTCTGTGTGCTGCACAGGCGGTTTACACATTCACCATATTAAGAATAAATGCAAGCCAATACATAAAACCCACCTCCTACAAAATACCTGTATAATTCTTGTGAAATACAAAGCAGCCAGACCCTTGAAATAGATCCAAAACAGAGTGTTTTGAAAGCACATGCAGTTGGAATTCAGTTTTTCTGTATGCTACACATGAGATTGACACATTCATCATACTAGTGATGAATGCAAGCCAATAAATGAAAAATGTTTCCTACAAGATTCCTTCATAGTTCTTGTGAAATGCACCACACACACTAGAAATAGATTCAAAATGCAGTGTTTTGAATACACCAGCTGTAGGAATTCAGCTGTTCTCTGTGCTACACTACAGATTTACACATTCATCATAGTTAGAATGAATAGAAGCCAATACATAAAACCCACTTCCTACAAAATGCCTTTACACTTCATGTGAAATACAATGCAGCCACTTGAGATAGATCCAAAATGCACTCTTTTGAAAACACATGCAGTCAGAATTCAGTTTCCTGTGTGCTACACAAGAGATTGACACATTCATCATAGTAAAAATGAATGCAAGTGAAAAAGTAAAAAACATTTCTTATAAAATGCCTTGAGTTCTTGTGAAATGCACCACACACACTAGAAATAGAACCAAAATGCATTGTTTTGAACATGTCAGCTGTAGGAATTCAGCTGTTCTGTGTGCTACACAACAGATTTACACATTCATCATAGTGAGAATGAATGGAAGCCAAAACATAAAACACACTTCCTACAAAATACCTTTACACTTCATGTGAAATACAATGCAGCCACTTGAAATAGATCTAAAATGCAGTGTTTTGAAAACACATGCAGATGGGATTCAGTTGTTCTGTGTGCCACACAAGAGATTTACCCATTCATCATAGTTGACTGAATGGAAGTGAATACACAAAAAACGCTTCCTACAAAATGCCTTTAGACTTCTTGTGAAATACACTACACACACATGAAATAGATCCAAAATGCAGTGTTTTGAAAGTGCATGCAGAAGGAAATCAGTTCTCACTGCTACACAACTGATTTACATATTGATCCTAATAAGAACTAATGGAAGCCAATACTAAAACATGCTTCCTACAAAATGCTTTAAAACTTCTTGTGAAATACCCAGCACACAATTGAAACACAACCAAACTACAGTGTGTTGAAAGCAAATGCAGTCAGAATTCAGTTGTTCTGAGTGCTACACAAGAGATTTACACGTTCATCATTTTAAGAATGAAAGGAAGCCCATATATTACATATGCTTCCTACAAAATGCCCTTATATTTCTTGTGAAATGCACAGCACACTCTTGAAATCGATCCAAAACATCATGTTTTGAAAGTGGATGCAGCAGCAAATCAGTAGTTCTCACTGCAACACAAGTGATTTACACATTCCTCCAAATAAGCACTAAAGGAAACCAATGCACAAAACCAGCTTATTACAAAATGCCTTTATAATTCTTGTGAAACACAGCACACACTTGAAAGAGAACCTAAACTCAGGGTTTTGAACTAGCATGCAGCAGGAATTCAGTAGTTCTGTGTGCTACACAAGTGGTTTACACATTCATAATAATAAGAATGTATGCAAGCCAATATATAAAAACCACTTCCTAAAAAATACCTGTATACTTGTTGTGAAATAGAAAGCAGCCAGCCCCTTCAAATAGATACAAAATGGAGTGTTTTGAAAACACATGCAGTCGGAATTCAGTTTTTCTGTGTGCTACACAAGAGATTGACACATTCATCATAATAAGGATGAATGCAAGCCAATAAATAAAAACGTTTCCTACATAATGCCTTCATAGTTTTGTGAAATGCACCACACACTAGAATTAGCATCCAAATGCAGTGTTTTGAATGCACCAGATGTAGGAATTCAGCTGTTCTGTGTGTTATGCAACAGATTTACACATTCATCATAGTAAGAATGAATGAAAGCCAATCAGCAAATCAGTAGTTCTCACTGCTACACAAGTGACTTACACATTCATCTGTTTAAGAACTAATGGAAACCAAAGCACAAAAACAGCTTCTTACAAAATGCCTTTATACTTCTTGTGAAACACAGCACACACTTGAAAGAGAAACTAAACTCAGGGTTTTGAACTAGCATGCAGCAGGAATTCAGTAGTCCTGTGTGCTGCACAAGAGGATTACACATTCATCATAATAAGAATGAATGCAAGGCAATGTATAAAAAACACTTCCTACAAAATACCTTTATATTTATTGTGAAATACAAAGCAGAACCTTGATATAGATACAAAATGCAGTGTTTTGAAAACACATGCAGACAGAATTCATTATTTCAGTGTGTTGCACAAGAGATTGACACATTCATCATAGTAAGAATGAATGCATGCCAAAAAGTAAAAAACTTTTCCTACAAAATGCCTTCATAGTTCTAGTGAAATGCACCACACACACTAGAAATAGAACCAAAATGCAGTGTTTTTAAAACACCAACTGTAGGAATTCAGTTGTTCCATGTGCTAAGCAACAGATTTACACATTCATCATAGTTAGAATGAATGGAAGCCAATACATGAAACACACTTCCTAAAAAATGCCTTTACACTTCATGTGAAATAGAAACCAAACACTTGAAATAGATCCAAAACGCAGTGTTTTGAAAACACATGCAGCTGGGATTCAGTTGTTCTGTGACACACAAGAGATTTCCCCATTCATCATAGTTGACAGAATGGAAGTGAATACACAAAAAATGCTTCCTAAAAAATGCCTTTATACTTCTTGTGAAATACACCACACACACTTGAAATAGATCCAGAATGCAGTGTTTTGAAAGTGCATTCAGAAGGCAGTCAGGAGTCCTCACTGCTACCCAACTGATTTACATACTCTTCATAATAAGAACTAATGGAACCCAATACAAAAACATGCTTCCTACAAAACGCTTTAAAACTTCTTGTGAAATACCCAGCACACAATTGAAACACAACCAAAACACTGTGTTTTGAAAAGAAATGCAGTCAGAATTCAGTTGTTCTGTGTGCTACAAAACAGATTAACACATTCATCATAGTAAGAATCCATGGAAGCCAATACATAAAATATGCTTCCTACAAAATGCCCTTATACTTCTTGTGAAATGCACAGCACACTCTTGAAGTCGATGCAAAACATCGTGATTTGAAAGTGCATGCAGCAGCAAATCAGTAGTTCTCACAGCTAAACAAGTGATTTACACATTCATCCAAATAAGAACTAATGGGAAACAATGCACAAAACCAGCTTCCTACAAAAATGCCTTTATAATTCTTGTGAAACACAGCACACACTTGAAAGAGAACTTAAACACAGGGTTTTGAACTAGCATGCACAGGAATTCAGTAGTCCTGTGTGCTGCACAAGTGGTTTACACATTCATCATAAAAGAATGAATGCAAGCCAATGTATAAAACCAACTTCCTATAAAATACCTTTATACTTGTTGTGAAATACAAAGCATCCAGCACCTTGAAATACATCCAAAATTCCGGGTTTTGAAAACACACACAGTCAGAATTCAGTTTTTCAGTGTTCTACACCAGAGATTGACACATTCATCATAGTAAGAATGAAAGAAAGCCAAAAAGTAAAAAACGTTTCCTACAAAATGCCTTTATAGTTCTAGTGAAATGCACCACACACACTAGAAATAGAAACAAAACACAGTGTTTTGAAAACACCAGCTGTAGGAATTCAATTGTTCCGTGTGCTATGCAATAGATTTGCACATTCATCATAGTTATAATGAATGGAAGCCAATACATAAAACACACGTCCTACAAAATGCCTTTATACTTCATGTGAAATACAAAGCAGTCCCTTGAAATAGATTCAAAATGCAGTGTTTTGAAAACACATGCAGCTGGGATTCTGTTGTTCAGTGCGCCACACAAGAGATTTACCCATTCATCATAACTGACTGAATGGAAGTGAATACACAAAAAATGCTTCCTAAAAAATGGCTTTATACATCTTATGAAATACACCACACACAACTGAAACAGACACAAAACACAGTGTTTTGAAAGCACATGTACCAGGAATTCATTAGTTTTTTCTGAGAAACAAGTGATTTGAACATTCATCATAATTAGAATGAATGTAAGCCAATGCACACAACACGCCTCCTAAAAATTGACTTGATACTTCTTGTGAAATACATGGCATGCTCTTGAAATAGAACTAAAATGCACTGTTTTGAGAGAGTATGTTGCATGAATTCAGTACTTTTCTGTGCTATACAAGTGATATTCACATTCATCCTAATTGGAACGAATGGAAGCCAATGAACAAAACACGCTTCCTACAAAATGCCTTTATACTACATGGGAAATACTATGCACACACTTGTAATAGAGGCAAAATGAAGTGTTTTGAAAGTACACGCACCAGGATTTCACAAGTGAATTACACATTCATCATATAAGAATGAATGGAAGACAATGCACTCAAACAACGTCCTACAAAATGATTTATACTTTTGGTGAAATATAAAGTACACACTTGAAACAGAACTAAACCACAGGGTTTTGAAAGTGCATGTACCAGGAATTCATTAGTTTTTTCTGAGAAAAAAGTGATTGGCCCATTCATCATAATTATAATAAATGTAAGCCAATGCACACAACACGCCTCCTAAAAATTGACTTGATACTTCTTGTTAAATACATGGCACACTCTTGAAATAAAACTAAAATGCAGTGGTTTCAAAGGGCACATTCCAGGAATTCAGTGGTTTTCTCTGCTATACAAGTGACATTCTCATTCCTCCTTATAGGAACGAATGGAAGCCAATGCACAAAAACCGATTCCTACAAAATGCCTTTATACATGGGAAATACTCTGCACACCTTGAAATAGAGGCAAAATGCAGTGTTTTGAAAGTACACGCACCAGGATTTCACAAGTGAATTGCACATTCATCATCAAAGAATGAATGGAAGACAATGCACTCAAACTGTGTCCTACAAATGCCTTTATACCTTTGATGAAATACAGAGCACAGACTCTAAACAGAGCTAAACTGCAGTGTTTTGAAAGTGCATGTAACAGGAATTCATTAATATTTTCTGAGAAACAAGTGATTTGCACATTCATCATAATTAAAATGAACGTAGGCCAAAGCACATAACACGCCTCCTACAAATTGCCTGGATACTTCTTGTGAACTACATGGAACACTCTTGAAATAGAACTAAAATGCAGTGTTTTGAAAGGGCATGTTCCAGGAATTCAGTCATTTTCTGTGCTATACAAGTGATATTCACATTCATCCTAATAGGAATGAATGGAAGCCAATGGACAAAACCCGCTTCCTACACAATGCCTTTATACTTTTGGTGACATACACAGCACACACTTAAAACAGAACAAAGATGCAGTGTTTTGAAAGTGCTTGTACCAGGAATTCGTTAGTTTTTTCTGAGAAACAAGTGATTTGCACATTCGTCATAATTAGAATGAATGTAAGCCAATGCACACAACACGCCTGCTACAAATTGCCTTGATACTTCTTGTGAAATACACGGCACACTCTTGAAATAGAAATAAAATGCAGTGTTTTGAAAGGGCATGTTCCAGGAATTCAGTACTTTTCTGTGCTATACAAGTGATATTCACATTAGTCCTAATAGGAACAAATGGAAGCCAATGCACAAAACACGCTTCCTACAAAATGCCTTTATATGTTTGGTGAAATACACAGCACACACTTGAAACAGAACTAAACCACAGTGTTTTGAAAGTGCATATACCAGGAATTCATTAGTTTTTTCTGAGAAACAAGTGATTTTCACATTCTTCATAAATAGAATGAATATAAACCAAAGCACACAACACGCCTCCTACAAATTGCCTTGATACTTCTTGTGAAATACTTGGCACACTCTTGTAATAGACCTAAAATGCAGTGTTTAGAAAGGGCATGTTCCAGGAATTCAGTAGTTTTCTGTGCTATACAAGTGATATTCACAATCATCCTAATTGGAACGATTGGAAGCCAATGCACAAAACACGCTTCCTACAAAATGCCTGTATACTTGTTGTGAAATACACTGCACAACTTGAAATAGAGGCAAAATGAACTGTTTTGAAAGCACATGAACCAGGATTTTACAATTGAAATACACATTCATCATATAAGAATGAATGGAAGACAATGCACTCAACACACGTGCTACAAAATTCCTTTGTACTTTTGGTGAAATACACAGCACATACTTGAAACAGAACTAAACCACAGTGTTTGGAAAGTGCATGTACCAGGATTTCATTAGTTTTTTCTGAGAAACAAATGATTTGCACATTCGTCATAATTAGAATTAATGTAAGCCAATGCAAACAACAAACTTCCTACAAATTGCCTTGATACTCCTTGTGAAATACATGGCACACTCTTGAAATAGAAATAAAATGCAGAGTTTTTAAAGGGCATTTTCCAGGAATTCAGTAGTTTCCTGTGCTATACAAGTGATATTCACATTCATCCTAATAAGAACGAATGGAAGCCAATGCACAAAACCCGTTTCCTAAAACATGCATTTATACTACATGGGATATACTCTGCACACACTTGAAATTTAGGCAAAATGCAGTGTTTTGAATGCACATGCACCAGGATTTCACAAGTGAATTACACATTCATCATATAAGAATGAATGGAAGACAATGCATTAAACACTCGGCCTACCAAATGCCACTATAGTATTGGTGAAATACACAGCACACACTTGAAACGGAACTAAACTGCGGTGTTTTGAAAGTGCATGTACCAGGAATTCATTAGTTATTTCTGAGAAACAAGTGATTTGCACATTCATCATAATTAGAATGAATGTAAGCCAATTCACACAACACGCCTCCTAAAAATTGCCTTGATACTTCTAATGAAATGAATGGCACACTCTTGAAATAGAACTAAAATGCAGTGTTTTGAAAGGGCATGTTCCAGGAATTCCGTAGTTTTCTGTGCTATACAAGTAATATTCACATTCATCCTGATAGGAATGAAATGAAGCTAATGCACAAAACCCACTTCCTACAAAATACCTTTATACTTTTAGTGAAATACACAGCACACACTTGAAATAGAACTAAACCACAGTGTTTTGAAAGTGCATGTATCAGGAATACATTAGTTTTTTCTGAGAAACCTGTGATTTGCACATTCATCATAATTTCAATGAATGTACTCGAATGCAAACAGACCGCCTCCTGCAAATTGCCTTGATACTTCTCATGAAATGCACAGGACACTCTTGAAATAGAATTAAAATGCAGTGTTTTGAAAGGGCATTGTCCAGGAATTAAGTAGTTTTCTGTGCTATACAAGTGATATTCACATTCATCCTAATAGGAATGAATGGAAGCCAATGCACAAAAACCGCTTCCTACAAAATGCCTTTATACTTGTTGTGAAATACACTGTACAACTTAAAATATAGGCAAAATTAAGTGTTTTGAAAGTACACGCAGCAGGATTTCACAAGTGAATTACACATTCATCATATAAGAATGAATGGAAGACAATGCAATCAACCTGCATCCTAGAAAATGCCTTTATACTTTTTTGAAATAGAAAGCACACACTTGAAACAGAACTAAACCCCTGTGTTTTGAAAGTGCATGTACCAGGAATTCATTGGTTTTTTCTGAGAAACAAGTAATTTGCACATCAGTCATGATTAGAACGAACATAAGCCAATGCAAACAACACGCCTCCTACAAATTGCCATGATACTTCTCGTGAAATACACAACACACTCTTGAAATAGGACAAAAATGCAGTGTTTTGAAAGGTCAAGTTCCAGGAATTCAGTAGTTTTCTGTGCTATAACTGTGATATTCACCTTCATCCTAATAGGAAGGAGTGGAAGCCAATACACAAAATCCGCTTCCTAAAAATGCCTTTATACTTTTGGTGAAATACACAGCACACCCTTGAAACAGAACTAAACCACAGTGTTTTGAAAGTGCATGTACCAGGAATTCATTAGTTTTTTCTGAGAAAGAAGTGATTTACACGTTCGTCATAATTAGAATGAATGCAGGTCAATGCACAAAACATGTCTCCTACAAATTGCCTTGATACTTCTTGTGAAATACACAGGACACTCTTGAAATAGAATTAAAATGCAGTGTTTTGAAAGGGCATGTTCCAGGAATTGAGTTCACATTCATCATAATGAGAACGAATGGAAGCCAAAACACAAAACTTGTTTCCTACAAAATGCCATTATTCTTCTTGTGAAATACACAGAACACACATGAAACAGAAGTAAAACACAGGGTTTTGAAAGTGCATGCAGCAGGAAATCAGTACTTCTCTCTGCTACATAAGTGATTTACACATTCATCCTAATTAGAATGAATGAAATGCAAGGTACACAACACTCTTCCTATGAAATGTCTTTTTATCTTATGTGAAATACAGTGCACAGCATTGTAATGGAACCAAAACACAGTGTTTTTGAAATGCATGCAGCAGTAATTCATTTGTTCTGTGTGTTAATCAATACATTTACACATTCTTCATAATGAGAATGAATGGAAGCCAAAACAATCAAAACCACTTCCTACAAAATGCCTATATCTTTCTTGTGAAATACACTGAACACACTTGAAATAGAAGCAAAACACAGAGTTTTGTAAGTGCATGTAGCAGGAATTCAGTAGTTTTGTGTGCTACGCAAGAGATTTACACATTCATCATAATGAGAATGAATGGAGGCTAATATATAAAACCCACTTCCTAAATAATGCCATTATCCTTCTTGTGAAATACACAGAACACACTTGAAAAAGAACAAAAACAAAGTGTTTTGAAAGTGCATGCAGCAGGAATTCAGTACTTCTGTCTGATACATATGTGATTTACAGATTCATCCTAATGAGAATGAATGCAAGGCAATGAACACAACACTCATCCTATAAAATGCCTTTTTACCTTATATGAAATCCAGAGCACACCATTGAAATGGAACCAAAACAAAGTGTTTTCAAAGTGCATGCAGCAGTAATTCATTTATTCTGTGTGTTACACAAGACATTTACACTTTGACCCTAAGGAGAATGAATGGAAGCCAAAATGCAAAACCTTCTTCTTACAAAATGCCTATATGCTTCATGTGAAATACACAGAACACACTTGAAATAGAAGTAAAACCCAGAGTTTTGACAGTGCATGTAGCAGGAATTGAGCAGTTTTGTGTACTACGCAGGAGATTTACAAATTCATCATAATGAGAATGAATGGAGGCTAATAAATAAAACTCACTTCCTACAACACCCCCATTATCCTTCTTGTGAAATACACAGAATGCACTGGAAATAGAACCAAAACACAGTGTATTCAAATTCATGCAGCAGTCATTCAGTACTTCTCTCTGCTACATAAGTGAATTACATATTCATCCTACAGAGAATGAATGGAAGGCAATGGACACAACCGTCTTCCTAAAATGCCTTTTTACCTTATGTGAACTACAGTGCACATCATTGAAATGGAACCAAATTGCAGTGTTTTCAAACTGCATGCAATAGTAATTCATTTGCTCTGTCTGTTACACAAGACATTTACACTTTCAATATAAAGAGAATGAATGGAAGCCAAAACACAAAACACTCTTCTTACAAAATGACTATATCCTTCATGTGAAATACACAGAACACACTTGAAATAGAAGCAAAACCCACAGCTTTGAATGTGCATGCAGCAGGTATTCAGTAATTCTCTCAGCTCCATAAGTGATTTACACATTCATTCTAATGATAATGAATGGAAGGCAAAGCACAAAACCATCTTTCTACCTTATTTGAAATAAAGTGCACAACATTGAAATGCAACCAAAACACACTGTTTTCAAAGTGCATGCAGCAGTAATTCATATGTGCTGTGTGTTAAACATTTACACATTCATCATTATGAGAATGAATGGAAGGCAATGCACACAACGTTCTTCGTACGAAATGCCTTTTACCTCATGTGAAATACAGTGCACACCATTGAAACGGAACCAAAACACAGTGTTTTCTAAATGCATGCAGCAGTAATTCCTTTGATCAGTCTGTTACACAAGACATGTACACTTTCATCATAATGAGAATAAAAGGAAGCCAAAACAAAAAGCACCTTCTAACAAAATTCCTATATCCTTCTTGTGAAATACACAGAACACACTTGAAATAGAACCAAAACACAGTGTTTTGAAAGTGCATGCAGCAGGATTTCAGTACTTCTCTCTGCCATATAAGTGATTTACACAATCATCCTAATGAGAATGAATGAAAGGCAATGCAAACCACACTCTTCCTACGAAATGCCTTTTTACCTTGTGTGAAATACAGTGCACACCATTTAAATGCAAACAAAACACAGTGTTATTAAAGTGCATGCAGCAGTAATTCATTTGTGCTGTTTCTTAAACATTTACACATTCATCATAATGAGAATGAATGGAAGGCAATGCACTCAATGCTATTTATTCAAAATGCCTTTTTACCTTATGTGAAATACAGTCCACACCATTGAAATGGAACCAAAACACAGTGTTTTGAAAGTGCATGCAGCAGGAATTCAGTACTTCTCTCTGCTACATAAGTAATTTAAACAATCATCCTAATGAGAAGGAATGGAAGGCAATGAAGATGACACTCTTCCTATGAAGAGCCTTTTTACCTTATGTGAAATACAGTGCACACCATTCAAACTGAAAACACAGTGTTTCAAAATGCATGCAGCTGTGATTCATTCGTTCTGTGTGTTTCACAAGACATTTAAACATTCATCATAATGAGAAACCAGGGAAGCCAAAACACAAAACCTACTTCCTACAAAATGGCTATATCCTTCTTGTGAAATACACAGAACACACTTGAAAAAAACCCAAACACACAGTTTTGAAAGTGCATGGAGCAGGAATTCAGTACTTCTCTCTGCTATATAAGTGATTTACCCAATCATCCTAATGAGAAGGAATGGAAGGCAATGCAAACAACCCCTTACAAAGAAATGCATTTTTATCTTATGTGGTATACAGTGCACATCATTGAAATGCAAACAAAACACAGTGTTTTCAAAGTGCATGCAGCAGTAATTCATTTGTGCTGTGTGTTAAACATTTACACATTCATCATAATGAGAATGAATGGAAGGAAATGCACACAATGCTCTTCCTACGAAATGCCTTTTTACCTCATATGAAATACAGTACACACCACTGAATTGGAACCAAATCACAGTGTTTTCAAAGTGCATGCAGGAGCAATTCATTTGTTCTGTGTGTTACACAAGACACCTACACAGTCATCATAATGAGAATCAATGGAAGCCGAAACACAAAACCAGCTTTCTACAATATGCCTATATCCTTCTTGTGAAATACACAGAACACACTTGAAATAGAAGCAAAACACAGAGTTTTGAAATTGAATGTAGCAGAAATTCAGTAGTTTGTGTGCTACACAAGAGTTTTAAACATTCATCATAATGAGAATGAATGGTGGCTAATACATAAAACATGCTTGCTACAAAATACCTATATCCTTCTTGTCAAATACACAGAAAACACTTGAAATAGAAACAAAACACAGTGTTTTGAAAGTGCATGCAGCAGAAATTCAATACTTCTATCTGCTACATAAGTGATTTACAGATTCATCCTAATCAGAATGAAGGGAAGGCAATGCACACAACC
>PVLA01016414.1:0-20811 GCA_004027455.1 Hydrochoerus hydrochaeris
CTACTCACAGAAGGTAAAATTTCACAATTAGTTTTCACAAAGTTATCTAGAAGGTTTCTAGTAACTCCTCTGGAGTTTCTATTTTTGATTTCATATTGAGTATTACATGAAAATATATATATGTGAATTACACAAATTACAATTATCAGTACAAAACATTACAAGATCCTTGCACCCAATCCCCACATGTGGTGTCCTTTTCCTGGAGAAGCGATTCCTTGAAGCGCTCTCCTCCACCCATGAACCTTGTCACAAGGCGTGGATGGACTAGGACGCGGCAAACCTCAAAATGGGCTGAGTCCCAGCAAGACAAAATGAGCTGATGGGAGGGGCCCAAACCTGGAGGACCTTGCTGGGCAGTAGAGTTGACTCCAAAGCCTGAAGGACAGTGAAGGGAGGGAAGCTGTTGCTACCCAGTCAAGGGAACTGTATTCCAAGCACACAGGAACAGTATGTGCAAAGGTCCTGTAGTGAGCATGGTTACTTATAAGTACTCTGTCCACGAGTCACTGAGTGTTTTGTGGAAGTTTTGTTAGTTGTGATGACCCTTGCCTAGGGAGGGTCTTGTTTGTTCTGGGTCCCTACTGAGAAGTGGCAGCTCTGAGTGACAGAGTGACTTCCCAAAGTCATGCAGTTGGGATTGGGGCCACAGTGCTGTTCTTCCCAGAGCGTCTGTGTTGCATGTGACTGATCTGTAGATTCACTCATCCTGCCTACTTACTGCTTCCTATTTTCTGACCTGTATCTTCTCATTTCCCCTGCTGTCACAGGAGGAGCTACTGTTTTGTTCTCTCACTCTCTCTGTCTGATAGTTTTAAAGATTCACATATAAATGAGGTTCTGTCTTGTATGTCTTTCTAGATCTGGCTCCTCCAGGCTCACCCCCTTTGTCACAGATGGCAAGATCTTGCCATTTGCGTGGCTGTATACCATTCCATTGGCCGCGTGTGTTGCAGAATCTTCATCAGCATGAGGGTTAGGGGTAGTGAAGTTGTTCTGTATATAGGATTCATGTGAAATGAGTAGATTTTAGCTACTGTTGTCTGCAAAGCAAACACAAAAGGGTGACCACGAGATGGTGCATATGTTAATTTGCTTCACAGATAGTAAACGTCTTACCGTTCTGTTCTGTGGCGCACTCCTGCCACGCTGTGTTCCCACACAGCTCCTTCAGAAGCCACAGCTCTGAATTTCTTAGCATATGCTGTCAAAGCCTGCGCTGTTCCCAGGTGATAAGTTCAGAACAGATCCTTGGACTCCGGGTGAGAAGACAGACATTTTGCTCCTTTGTTTGCTGTGAGCAGGAGCGGGGCTGCCTGGGGTTTGCAGGAGAATAAACCGCAACCTCTGCACAGGTGCACTGCACAGGGTTGGAGGGTAAACACAGCCAGCCAGGTGGAGGAGACAGCAAAGGCAGCGACAGACGGTGCTAGGAGGACAGGGAGTGCAGGCCCCTCCTGTCCTTGACCCTGTTTGAAAACTGAGGCCAGGCTGCTGGGGGCTGGCAGGCGGGCTCCAGCATCAGAGGGGTGTGTGGCCCAGGCTGGGGAGCTGGCTGCAGACGGTGGTGGTCAGTGTTCGTCTGCATCCTGTGGCTTTGAGGCTGGGGGTAGGGCCTCCTGGCCCTGATGTGGAGACTTCTTCCTGCTGGCCTGATAGTCGCAAAGGCCAGTGACCTGCCCAGACTGACCTCCCTGTCACCCCTTCCTGTCTCTGGTTTTGTTTGCTTTTAAAGACAAGTTCTTGCTACCTTGAACTTGCAGGGATTCTCTTGCCTCAGCCTCCTAGGGGCTGAGATGACAGGTGTGTGTCACCGTGCCCGGCCCCTTTGTTGTCCGTGTTTCCTGCTGTGCCCCACATTACAGCCAGCTCTTAAACAGCCCTCAGCCTCCTGGAAGAAGTGATCAAAATCTGTTCATCCTTCCCATGGCTGGCACAGAACAGGCACTCAGTAAATCTGTTCCTTCCACTTCCGATGGGCTTGTTATGGGCCTGCTCCCTACCAGCTATTCTTGCAGTAACTGGCTTACTCTTCTCAGTGCCCCCCATGGCTCTCTGTCTCCTGCATCTCCTCATTCATCTGGAACCCTGCAGACCCCTAGTTGAAATCTGTCCCCACCCCAGGCCTCTCCTGCCCCAGGGTTGGCCACCACCTGGCTTCCTCTGATGGCTGCAGGTAGGCAATGCCCTGTGGTCCATCCCCCCACGTGCCCACTGCCATCTGTCCAGCACACACAGCCAGGTGCACCCAGATGCAGCCCACTAGCTCAGGTCTGTCCAGGTGTCCTGGGACACCCTAGGGGCCTGTCACAATGACCCACTGCCTGATCGACCACTGACCGGGCGAAGGGCTCAGTGACTATCAGTTTAAACTCAGATCCCTGGAGACACAGAGAGAGAGAGATGCCATGACTCAGACCCATGTGCGTGTGCAGTAGCAGGCTGGGGATTCGAGTCCCAGTGGGCTGGTTTCTGAACCATGTTCTCAGGCCGTGTTGCCTCTGGTGGAAATTTGATGAAGTAATGAATCAAATAGCTCTCTAAGTTCTTGGCTGCTAGACTATCAAACTTCTTGTTTGTTATTGTCTTTCTTGTCGCCCTTTCTTTGCATATGTCATTCTGTGTCTTGGTTACTTTTCTCTCATTGCTGGGACAAAATACCTGACACTCAAAGTTAAAAAGGTAAAGGTTTATTTAGTTCACAGTTTGTAGAGGTTTCAGCCCATAATCAGTTGGCTCCAAGACACTGTGGTGTGGCCCAGGGGTGATGGTGGAAGGCAGTAAAAACAACACTGGGAGAACAAGCCTCTTTCCCTCCCTTACATTGTATGCAGGCTACTCACCGTAGGGCAGGTGTAGCACTCCCAACCCCAACCCCAGCAATAGACAATGAACCAGTCATAAACTCTAGATTTGATCACTCCCAGAAAGCCTGCCCCCATGATTGCATGAGGCTTTAGGGGGACATCCAGGCACAAACTGTAAAATTCTGATTAGAGTTCACTTTCTCACAGAGCTCCCATTCGTTCTTCAAAACTCAGCATGCACTATTCCCCCCCAGGCAGTGTTAATTTCTCTCTCTTCCTGTTCCCAGGATAAACCTTGGGCAGGGTCCTTCACATCTCTTCAGATCTCCTTTTGTGCCCTTTCAAATCCTTATTTAGCCTCAGCTATGATTTAGCAGGGAGTGAGTTACCTTCTTTGTCTCTCTCAGTGTCCAGCACACATCAGGGACCTCATAAATATTTGTTGGACGAGAGACTGAGAGTGTTTCTGGCATTTGCCACCTGTCAAGTGAATATATTTGTGTTGGGTCCTGTTGCCAGGATGAACTTTGATTTCAGTTCTGCTTGTAGGTCCCAAAGGGAGGAAAATGGAACCAAAGAATAACAAAAATTGAATACAGTTGCACTGGAGGTGGCTTCTCATGCCATTAGTGAAGAGGAAATTCCCACAGGAAGAGTCTTTGAGGACTTAGACTAACAATGGAAGTTACATTACCTCCTGGGAACACAGGATATGGCAGGGACTAGGAAACTAACGTGGCACAGGAAAGTCCACCTGAGTCGGGGTAAGAGGGACATTAAGCTGCTTGGTGACCCAAGTCCTGGTGGCTGTAGATGCATTAACTATTTTTCAGTGTGTGTGTGTGTGTGTGTGTAGTGCATAATGTTTACATTCATTGTAGGGAGTTGGCCCACGTGCATTACACATCTTCATTCTTTATGTATCTGTTCCCTTCCTTGTCCATCTCTTTGTCCCCATCCCTTATGGAAAAGATCTATTTCCCTATTATGTACCTTTTATTTTGCTCTTTATTTACACTTTGAGTTTCTCATGTAAGAGAAACCATGCAATATGGAAGCTTGTGTGTTTCACTCAACATCGAGGTTGGAAGGTGCGTCCATTACAAATACTCAAGTGTATCCTTCTTTATAGCAGACTAGTACTCCACTGTGTATAAATACCACAGTTTCTTTATCCATTCATCTGATGATGGATGTATAGGCCATTTCCAGGATTTAGCTATTGTGAGTTGTGTCACTATAAACATGGACATGCATGGCTCACTATAATATGAATGTCTTTAACTCTCTTAAGATACGAAGGTGTGAGCCCAGGGGTGGTCTTGAGAGTTAAACATTTGGCTCACTCTTTCGCACTCTTCCTCAGGGGACCAGAGAAAGGCAAAATGTCACCTGCCACCCAGAGGTGCTGCTAGTGGTGAAATGTCCCCTCACTGGTAAACTGTGCTTGTGCAGGAAGGGTCACGAGTACTCCAAAGGCTACCAAGCTTGGGCGCCATGAAGTGTGCTGTGGCTATGGGTACCTGGGCACATGGCTGGCAGGATTGTCAGAGGGCTGCTGGCTCCTATGGGGCACAGGGGATTTTAAGCCAGGGTGGACCCCACCCTACCTATGCTGTTCCTGTCCTCTATGGACAGTGGCTGGTGTAGCCCTGTGCTTCTGACTAGGATTTCATTCCTAGGTGAACCCCGTGGGGCATGGTGGGAACTGGAAGTCCCAGTTTCACCACTGACCTAAGGAAAAATAACCTCTGTGCCCTTGGACTGCTCCTTGAGGGTCCTGGTGAATGGTATGGGTGCCGTGTCCTCCCTGTGAACTTTGGGGGCCATGGGTTGAGGGGGGAATAGTAGGCCAGGTGGGGAGGGGCCACTTCCAATGGTCCCTGTCCCTGGCTTTCACTTTGTGCCACTCTGGATTGCATCATCTTCCTGCCTGTGCCCAGGAAGCCTCCCAGCTCCATTTCCCAAGATAAGAACCTAGAGGTTCAGAGAAGTTAAGTGAGTTGCTGAAGGTTGCCCAGCAGGTCTGTGGCTGAGGGAGGACTCCGCGCAGCCATCTGGCCTTGGAGCCGGCCCTGGTTCACTGCCTCGCACTGACCTACAGCTCCCTCCCAGAGCTAATTAATGTCCTATGATTCCAATTCACTGCTGCTTCAGGAGGTGGCTCTGGGCAGTGAATTTCTGGGGCACAAGATGTCCCCCTTTTCCCCTCCTTCTGCCTGAGGATGACAGGTCAAAAAATGCTGAAATGGGCCAGGTATACAGTCTGGACTCGGCCTCAAAACTAATAAGCTCTTGCTCTTCCCCGATGCCTTTGTTTTGACTTCCTGCGCAGTGGTCCCCGTGTGTCTCTGGCAGGCAGAGGCTTAGATGCTGGGTCTAGGACTGGGGAAAGTGAGGCACAGGTGAGGTGGGCAGTGGGTGGGAAGCTGGGGGCTGTCCACCCCTTCCTGTCCAGGGCCAGTGTCCTCTGCCGTGGCAGGGCTGTCACCCTGGAAGACTGCTGCATGGAGTCCCTGTGCCGCGAGCACAGAGCTGTTACTCCCTTGGGCAGAGGAGCCTCTCTCAGGACCGTCAGCTCCTGTCCTGGCTGTAGGGCGGCAGAGGTGGGGTGCTGCTGCCCGCGCTCTGGAGGGCTCCGTCTGTGTGGTGGGAGGGTTGGAGCCTTTTGGATCCCTTCTGCACCCGATCTCTGTGTTTTCCTCTTGCAACAGCTAGTCTGAATGGGAAGACGCATGGTGTGGGGGAAACGTTTTGTTTTTCTGTTAAGAAATAAGGGAAATTGCTTCCAGGATGTGGAGAGCTTGGTGGGCCTGCCCTGCCCAACGCTTGCCTGCTCAGCAGGAAGCCCGAGGAACTGCCTCCCGCCTGCATCTTGACCCCACGGCCTGCCCAGTCCCTCTCTGACAAATGACCCTTTATTATTTTGTTATCTCCAGTCCATTGTGATGGACGCTCTGATAAAACACAAAATCCCTGGCTGCATGGCAGAGCGAAGCCATAGCTGCAAAAGCTTCTGAAGGCAGAGCATGGAAGGCTGTTAAGACACCAAACAAAGGGAGAGTGCCTGCGAGTCCCAGGACTCCAGGCCCCAGAGCGGGATGTTGGGAGACCACAGCGTTGGGGTGGTGCAGGGGCGGGGATGCAGTGTTTTGGGGGAGAGAGTTTCAGGTGAGGAAGGTGAAAGCATTCTAGAGATGGACCTGGTGAGGTCAAGCAGCATGGAGTGTGTTTAGTGCAACTGATTTGTACCCTTAAAGATTCTAACAATGATTTACTTTTTTTCACTTTTATTTTTATTAGCCCATACTTGCAGTGCATAAAGATCACATTCCTCATGTGGCCTTGGTCCACGTATATCACTCATCTCAATTCTTTTTTTCATCCCCTTCTCCTCCTTCTTTCCCTCCTTCCGCCTCTTGGTCCCCTTCCCCTTTGCAAAACGTATCTCACCCTACTTCCTGTTATCTCTTTCATTTTGCTGTTTATTGATATTTTTTTGAATTTTCCGTGTAAGAGAAACCATGCGATATATGTAAGCTTGTGTGTCTTGATTTATTTCACGTCACCTTGTGGTCTCCAGGTGCATCCATTCTCCTGCAGGTGACTCGTCCCTCCTTCTTTAAGGCCGAGTAGTACTCCATGGTGTGTAAATGCCACATTTTCTTTATCCATCCGTCGATGGACATGTAGGCCACTTTTAGGATTTAATTATTATGAGTTGTGCTTCTGTAAACATGGGTGTCATGATCACCATCATACGGTAGATTAATGTTAATGCCTCTTTTTTCTTTTAATGCAGTAAGAAAGAAGCTGCTTCGGAAGCATTTGGCTGTTGCGCTGTGGTCCTCGGTGGCTTCCTTCCTGCCTTCCTCTCTGAGGCCCTGTCTCTGCACTGGGTCTTGTCCTACATTGGGAAACTTGTTCATTTCCAAGCTGCAGGAAGCTTCTAGATCAGGCAGCTGCCTGGCCCCAGGGTCCGTTCGGAATCTGGCCACCGCGGGCACTAAGCCTCATTTTGCAGATCGCTAATTGCTGGGAGAGCTTCCAGGTCCCGTGGCAGATGCTGTTGCCAGCAGCTCTGGGGGAGGGGGCCCAGCCCTCTTGATTTATGAAGTCACCAAGCCATATGGCACCCTGATTGGAGCCTTGGAAGGCACCCTTTGGGGGACAGATGGCCGTTGCTTGTTCTGGGCTTCTTCCCAGAGGCCCCAGGAGCCTCCCATGCTATGAGCTCCCGGGGTCTCTGGACCCAGCATTGTGTCTGGAGGTCTTCATTGCTGGGGCACCTGGGATGGTGGGCGGAGCTAGGATGTGGGCATCTTCAGGGCCTCCACTCACCTCCTGGGGATTCTTGAGATACAGAGGCAGCTTCTGGTGACAGGACGGTGCATGGCCCCGAGTCTCTGACCTGACTTCTGCCTGCCCTGGCCTCTCACAGAGGAGACTTGATCCTGTTGGAGGCATGATGTCACCCTTCGGTGGACCTAGAGAGGCCTGCAGAGGCACACTGGGCACCTGGGAGCTGCCCAGCTTGGGGCCTCATGTCTAGTCTTAGGAAGGAGCCCCTGGGGTGACCCCCCCAGTTCCAATCTAGGGTCCTTCTAGCCACCAGCCTGAAGGTGCTTATGAGCTGTGGGCTTGCAGCCTGACCTTGGGGTGCGCCTGGCCCTGCTCTCCAGCCTCTCCACCTGCTTGAGACTCTAAGGATGCCTCTCTCAGCCTTGTCTTTTCTGTGGCTGGAGGGTGAAGGAGGCAGCCTGAGGAGCCAGTATGAGGAACAAGCAGCATGGAGCCTGCTGAGTGGTCCCAGGGCTGGTGACTGTTAATAGTAAGGGAGTTCGGCAGCTGACCCTGTGCATGTGGGGTCCATTCTCCAGCAGATTCTGGAGGAGGCTTGACCGGATTGTGAATGAGGCCTGGGGAATAACTGTGGATACCAGTCACTGCCTTCAATGACTGCTCAGGTGGCCTCAAAGTCCTGCCTTTGTGGGATGCCCAGTTTCAATCCACTGACAGATGGTGGCCCCAGGGTGGGAAGAGCCCCTTAAGAATGGAGGAAGCAGCAAAACAAAGAGGACAATAAGTTGGAGCCCAGAGCTGTGGGGTCTCAGACAGGTTACCTGTACCCCAGCAGCGTTTTCCACATCTGACATTTGAGACAATCAGAAGTCAGGGTGCTGCCCTTTCGCAGGGTCTGCTGTCTGCCCAGGCCCTAGGTGGTCCTGTTTCCTCATTCCTGTGACCCACCTTGAGCATAGCAGGCTGCAGCATCGGGCCCTAGGGTTTGAAAATTGGGCTCATGGCAGGGGAGACCGGTGGGGGGGAACCTGGGTCCTCCAATCCCTGGATTATTGCTGCAGGTGACCTGTGCACAATCCAAGTTTCTGGGGAGGAGTGAGAGGAAGAGAAGACAGAGGGACACGAAGTGAAGCCCCATGGATATTGCAGGCAGCTCGGGTAGTGTTAGAACAAGCCAAAGAAGCAACCGCCGTAGTCTTGAGGGCATCTGCTGAGAAGCCAGTGCATGCTGTGCCTGGTCCTGGGCGAGCTCAGTGCCACTGTCCTGGCGAGTGGAAACCGCTGAGCGTTCTTCAGGCTCTGCCTGGTGTTGAAGTATTGAACGTCTTAATGAACCCATTTTTCACGTCCTCTGTGGGTCCCCCAGAGCAGCATGGCAGGCAGTTGGCTAATGGCGGTGAATATTCATGCTGCATCAGGCGTGTGTGTGTGGTTAGTGGTGTTTTGTACCAACTCAGGGTGGGGATTCCTGAGGGCCAAGTGATCCTGTCAGTGTGGGGCCCCCAGGGCCCCAGAAATCCTGGGCCAGGAGGTCCCGGGGCCTGTGGGGAGCTCCTGTCACTGTGAGCTACTCTGGGGATGGTGGTGTGATTTCTAGCTCTGTGACAAGATAGGTCCTCAAGACTATTGAGGAAATATAGTGGGAGTCTGCCAACCTTCACTTTCACCTCACCCAGAAACCCGGACACGGGAGGGTTTTTTTTTTTTTAAAAAAAAACTCCGTTTCAATGTGATTCATGCATGCATATAACATATTTTGATATATGCCTTGCCCCTTGCCCTCCTTTAAGCTCCTTTCACTCTTTCCCCAATTGCCTTGTCTAATAATAATTTTCCTTCTATGTCTGTATCATCTTTGTTTAGATTCCAGGTACTGGGAAGAACATGGTATTTTCCTGAGTCTGGCTTATTTCACTTAACATGGTGACCCATGTCCATTCAGGGGTGATTTTGTTCTTTTTGATGGCTGTGTAGTACCCCATCATGTGTATATGTACAGCACCACATTCTCTTTATCCATTTGTCTGTTGATGGGCACTGTGGCTATTGTCAGTTGTGCCACAGTAAATGTGAGTATGCAGGTGTCCCTGTGGTAAGCTGCCTTCATTCATTCCTTTGGATATATACCAAAGAGTGATAGTTATCTAAACTCAGTCAGATGGTAGAGCTATTTTTAGTTTTTGAGTCTGTTCCCCACTGATTTTTTTTTTTTTTTTTTTGGTACTGGGGATGGAGCTCACGACCTTGCACTTGCCAGGCAGACGCTTATGCCGCTGAGCCAAATCCCCAGTCCTCTCACTGATTTCTAAAGTGGTTGCACTAATTTACATTCTCACCAGCCATGGAGAGGGCTCCTTGATCCTCATTCTCACCTGCTTTTGTTGGTTTTTTTTTTTCAGGGTCATTTTGACTTGCATTTCCTTGATGGCTAATGCTGTTGGACACTTTCCTTGTGCCTACTGGCCATTTGCATGTCTTCTTTTGAGAAGTCTCTGTCCAGTCCATTTGCCTGTATACTGACTAGGCCATATGAATTACTGGGTTTTGGGGAGATCTTTAGATGTGAAGGATATTACTGCTCTGTCAGAGGAGTAGCTGGCAGAGGTTTCTCCCCTTCTGTGAGCTGCCTCTTCACTCTGTTGGTTTCTGGGCTGTGCAGAAAGCTTTTACTCTGATGTCCCTTTGTGAATTCTCACTGTTACTTCCTCTGCTGTTGGGGTCCTGTTCAGGAAGTCTTTGCCTCTGCGTATGGCTTCAAGAATTCCCCCTGTGTTTTATTCCAGCAATGAGGGTGAGGGCGAGGTGCTAGGTCTCCGTGGTGGCTTGGGGAGCAGGAGAACTACGGGACAGCAGAGACATGTTGGAGTGAGGGACAAGGAAGAGTTTGGGTGATCCTGGGAGCATGTGAGCAAGGGTAGAAGTCACTGGGGAGAGGAGTCTTTCTGTCTGCCTTGCACCAGAGGAGTCATGGTCTGAGCAGACGCTTTTTCTCAAGAACATTCCATGGCTCCCCATTGCTGGCAACACTCAGCGTGTGCCTTGGGGGTTAGAATTAGAGGCTTCTCTGGCTGTCAGCCCTTTTTCCACCTGTGCACCCACAGGGGCAAACGGGACATGCGAGCCTCTCTTCTTTCACCTTTTGTGCCTTTTTATAAAAAAACCTCTTTCCCTTTGACCATTACCAGGTACCTAAGCCATCTATTGGTCATCCAACCTTGGTGCTGTCTCACCCACGAGAATGTCCCTCCCTTTGCGCCCCCCTAACCCCATTGCTTTGGAAAGCAGCCTGTTTTCTTATGGCCTGAGTAGTGTTCTGGCTCGTTATTTTAGACCATCTTTTCTCCCTTATCTGCGAACGTGTTTACTTACAGATCTCGATGCCTACTGTGTACCCAGCACCGAGCCAGGCCCAGGCACAGGTATGGAGTTTTAGGGTTCGGCTCCCTTCCAGACCAACTGGTAGTATTTTTACACTTAATGTGAGAATATAAATAAATAAATATTTTCTTTTCAAAATAAATTTTAAGTGGAAATCAAGTCAATCTAAAGGGAAATAATAAGTGATTGGTAGGCATTATATTGAGTAAAGAGGCTGGAATGAATCAATTTGGGGGATCTGGAGCTGGTCAAGTCTAAGGCTTCTCACATGGGTATGGAGGAGCCCCAGTTCTTCCCTCTTTTCTGAAGACCAGGTCCCTGTCTGTGTCTTAGGTGGAAACACTCTGGAAAATAGTGTGGGTGCATGGACAAAATGTGGTACATCCACAGAGTCAAATACTACTCAGCCGTGGAAAGGAATGATTTACTGATACATGCTGTGTAATAGATAAACCTCAAGTGAAAGAAGCCAGCCACGAGGACTGTTTCAGATGAAACTTCTAAAGAGGCTAATCCACAGACACACCAGTAAATTCATGGGGAGCAGGATGGATAAGAGAAAATGCCATTTGTCAGCAGTTGTGAATGGTCTTATTGGAGAAGAAAATGTTTTAATACCGATTCATGGTAATGAAGTTACTCAGAACCCCCCGGTCTGGGCCAGTGTGCAGCTCTGGTAAAGTGCATCATGACCCTGAGTGAGATGATGTTTGATCCCCAGCACAAAACTCCAGACTGTACAACAAACAAACCAACAACAATAGCAACAAATATCACTGAGTCATGTTTGTTCTGCGTAGTTGGAAATTTGTTTTAAAAGCACTAAAATTCAAATTCATTTTTGGTCATCCGTAACAGGAGAGGGCATCCTTCCAGACTTTCTCTGTGGATAAGTATGTGACGTTATATGGTTGGCTAGGTCTGTAGCTTGTTCGTTTCGTGTGCTAAATCGGCATTGCCTCTTGGAGGTTAAATGACCAGAAGTCACTGGCGAAGAGCAGCAAGATTGGAGAGAGCAGGGCTAATGAAACCCAGCTTTTGTGCACGACATGCTCAGGAATGTGCGTTTTGATCCTTTGCATGGGAGATGGTGTTCTAGTATTGTCCCTCTGTCGCTCTGGACCATGTCCCTGTTTTGAGTATGTTGTGCCATGCCATACTCCCCACCCCGTCCGACTTCCTGTTGGACCTGCTCCTAGGGCGCGTGTGTGTGTGTGTGTGTGTGTGTGTGTGTGTGTGTGTAGGGGACAGGAAATTAGTGCAGGGGAAAGGTGGCTGTGATTCACTCCCTGTAGTCCCTCTGTCCCCAGCCACCATTGCCTCTGCAGTTACTGTCCTGTCCAGTAGGACAAGCCAGCAAACAAGTCTTGCCTTCATCAGCCTCTGGTTCTTCAGCAGCGGCTCTTGGTTCCCCACCCCTGCCCATACCTTCGTGCAGCTGCTCCCCATGGCCCTTGGGCACCCTGCTGGATCTGGTGTGTCCTAACCCATGTGACCACGTGTACAGATTCAGTCATCCACTGTTGATCACTTGGTCACTGTCCGTTTCGTTATGCCTGCGTCTTTGCAGTGATTATGTCCTAGACTCCTAGAATGGCATCCCCGATAGATGCTGGGTGGAGCTCTTGGACCTGCCTGGTCCCAGGGCTGTGGCTCTACCACCTGCTGCCCCTGATGTCCAGGGTGTTTAGGAATCTTTAAGAAGACAGACTCAGGGGGAGAGCTGAAGACAGCGGTTTGGTATGGAGGCCCCAAGATCAATTTCTTCTGGGATGTTGGCATTGTTTATTCTGGGAGCTCTTTAGCAGGCCCAAATGCAAGTGGGTTTGCATCCCAGCTCTACAGTTCCCCAGCCCACTACCAGACAGTGGGTTGTGGTGGAGCCCAGGAGCCCTCATGAAGCTGGGGCCTCCATTGGATCAATTGAAATTGCCTGAACATGGGAGCCGCTTACCCTGGCCCACAGCACAGCTGAAATACAGCAGCCCTGTCCCTGCCTTCTCTGCCCATTGTCACATGCATACATCAGCCAGGCAGAGGAGGTTTTTATAACATTTCAGTGTGTTATTATCTGGGCAGATTTACCTCCCCGGCCCCAAAGAGGCGTTTATGAACTCCCTTGAAATGTAGAATGTTGTCTTTCTGGCTAATTATGACTCTGAAGCTTTATGGGCTTAAAATATGTTTGAAAATAAAATCTCTGGTCTCTGTGCTTTCCTGAGAGTGACCCCTGTGATTGTCACCAAGCTACCTAGATGGGTGTCACTGACCACTCAGAGGTGGGTGTTGCTGCTTTGCATGTGCCCGAAGCTCAGGGCCCTGGGCACTTATTTTGGTAGCAGGCTGATTATTCTGGCTGATTTAACTGGTGTGTCCTTCTTGACCCATCAGCAGCAGATGCAAAGCCCACTCTGTCCTCTGGCAGCCCTAGCAGGGCAGCAGTTCTACACCTTGCTTGCAGCTTATTTTGGAAACTCTTTCATTCCCCATGAAGAGGGCTTTGTCTTACCTGTCTCCACATTGCTGCTGTATGGGCTGCAGATCCTTTCTGTAGGATTGTCTCCCAGTAACAAAGGCCATGCTTCCTATCCTGCCAGCACAGGGGGAGACAATGACCACGTGAAGAGTCAGCTTCTATTCATTTACCAGATGGTAAAGAAGGAGCTGAGTCCCTGCCCTCTGCATTGTCCTGCCCCAGCCAGCATGAGCAGCTGTGTGCAGTAGTGTCCCCATCCTGCTGCCAGTCCTGGAACATGGGCAAGGGCCTCCTTTAGGCCAGGAACCTGGGACTCACAGCGCAGTGATATTTCATTCACCCACCCCTTGCTCATTCACTCAGCCATTGCTTGGTAGAACCATGGCTGATAGTGCTCCGTTGCAAACTCTTGCCGGTCAGGCATAAAGGCAAGGTCTGCAAGAATATTCGCTTCTGCCTGCCTTGGCCAACTGCACCAGAAGAGCTCTCATCTGAGGCTCCAGACCTGCCCCTTGGAAACCAGGGTCATGGCACCAGCTTGGGTGCTGCTGTGGCTGTGAGTGCTGGGTGTCCCTGCCACCTTGCTGGGGTGGCTTTCTGAAGGAGCCACTTGCCACACATAGGCTTGTGCTGGATTTCTGCATAGGTGTTGGCACTGAGGGGTCACGGCAGTGCCATAATCATGGAGGCCATGAATGCTGACTTCATGTTTGTTTGTCAAAGAAAGGAGGGCTCGTCGGGAGGTCTGTGCCGAACTCAAGGCCAGGAGATCATGGGCACAGTCACAACTCAAATCTGCTACATTCCTCTGGTTACCTCACTGCTGGCCCACAAGGTCCAGAGATGAAGAAGGACTCCTAGAGCTGCGCACTGTGAGCAGTAGATTGTGAGGTGGGTTGCAGTGTTCTGGACCCTCCTGAGGAGGTTGAGGTCAGTGACTTGACACAAAACATATTGGGTTCAGGATTAAGGTTTTTAAGGAGCCCCTGCAGTGAGACTGGAAAGACACGAAAGGGGTTGGTTAGATTAGGGACTGAGGACAATTTGAGGGGACAGTGGAATAGAGAAGCCAGCAGAAGGGGGAGCCTGCCCAGGTAGGCGGGGCCGTGGCAGTGTAGATGGAGCAAGGTGGACATTTGGGAGAGAAACCACATTGAGAAAGGGATTAGTCTAGAGAACCAGGCAAGGGACCATAGAGATGGCCGAGCTGGGGCAGGGGGAGCCTTGTGTGGTGTTTTGAGCAGGTTGATCAGTGAGGCTGTGCAGCTGATTGGCTGAAGATGTGAGTCCACAGTGGAGTGTGGTCCCTGGCTATGGTGACTGGACGGTGATAACCATTCCCAAGAAGGCCAGGGCTTGGCTTCTTGGCTTCCTCCTTCCAGCCATAGGCAGCATCTTTCCCATCTGTGAGCTGCTGGTCCCACACTGGGGGTGCGATCACACAGAGCTGCTTCAGGGGTGGCAGTGACTTTAGCTTACTGTCTAGTGGTTGATTGGATTTGATCAGGTTTAATAGGATCTTTTATGGCTCAAAACTGACTCAAGGTGAAGGACATAAAGTTTAAAGGAGCCCTCAGTAAAATTCTGCCTACAGGTTCATGTGGATTGAGCACAAGGGTAGCCCACCGAGCCTGTGATTCACATGGAATTGGAAGGAACCCAGAGTAGCCAAAAACAATCATGAAGGAGAAGAATGAAGTCAGAGATCTCACAACTTTCAGTTTCAAAACTCCCTGCGAAGCAATGGTAAGGCTCTGAGATGCTGGTGTAAGGAAAGATACATAGATTGATAGAATAGAACTGAGACTCCAAATATCATCCTACATGTCTGTGATCAGTTGTTTTCTGCAGGATGCCAAGAAGGCAAACCAGCAGTATATTCAACAAACGGTGCTGGGACAACTGAATGCTGTATTAGGCACTTTCTTGTCTCCAGGACAAAATACCCAGCACCCAGAACTTAAAGGAGAGGTTTAAATTGGCTCACAGTTTAGGGAAGATCTGACATCAAATCATGAACAACCAAAGAAAAAGAGATGAATTGAACTCTATCAAAATTAAAAAAAACTTTTGAGTATGAAAGAATACTATTAAGAAAGTGAAAACATAACCCATGGAAAGGAAATAATGTATGTGTTGAAGGACAAGAACATGTACCACTCAATAATAACAGGATGACAACTAAGAAACAGGAAAAGCAACAACAGCAAAAAACCTAAACAACCCATTTTAAAAAAATGGATGAAGCAATTGATTAGGCATTTCCTCATATAAGACACACAAGTGATCAATAAGCCTGCAAAACGATGTTTGCCATCATTAGTGATCACAAAAATGCAAATCCCAGCCACATTCAGATACCACACCACATTCTCTAGGGTGGCTGCAGTAAGAGACGCATGGTAACATATGTTGATGAGGATGTAGAAGAATTGGCACCCTCGGATACAGCTGGTGGGAATGTTACGTGGCAGCTGTCCTTGAAAACAGTCTGGCAATTCCTCAAACAATTAAGCATCGAGTTACCTTGTCACCTAGTAATTCCATTTCTGGATATGTACCTAAGAGAAAGGAAAACCTGTGTTCACACAAAAGTTGATAAAGGAGCAAACCAGCTTTATCCACAAGAGCTGGAAAGAGGAAACATCGCAAATGTGCATTAGTTGAGAAATGGATAAACAAACTGTGGTTTAGTCATACAGTAAAGGATTATTCAGGCCTAAAATGGCTGAAATACTTGGAGTGCAGAATGGCATTGTGGGAGGGAGGAGTGGCAGCGGTGTTCTTAGGGGGACTGGTAGGAGGAAGTGGCTCGCTTCTGCTAAGCATGGTCAGTGGCCCATGTCTGCACACATCCTGATCATGACATTGCCACATGACCCTGGGAGCAGGTAATTTGTGTAAGATGTCAGTAGTGCTGAGTCATGGTGACCCGTGGTTTGTTTCAGGATGGTAGGTTGAGTCCAGATGGTGGTATACTGTCCCATTCTGGGCACATTCCTCCTCTGACAGATCAACAAAGTAAAATCATTGACATTTGTACAGAGATCTCATCTTCAGGAGCTGTTGTAGGTTAGATATTGAATCTGTCGAGCCATCAGGGGTGAGTGGGGCCAGATTATGAGCAAAAGCTTGGGGCAGCCCACTCTAAAGGGCAATGGAAGGAAGGATTGAGTGGGAGGGAAGGAATCCATGTTGGGACATCTGTAATTTGATAGAATGTAACCTGGCAGAGACAAAGTGCACAGGTATGTTAAATAAAGGCTGACCTGCAAGAAGAGTGATAGAGGTATAATAGGGCCCAGAGAAGGGAGAAACCAAGACATCCCTCACCCTAACCCTAACTGCAACCCATCCAGCACCATGGCCAGGTGGTATTTCAATCTGTCCATCCCTTGGGGGCTTATTGTGTAATTTTATGTCTTCCATGAAGGTCTGGTTACATTGTCACATTGGTCCTGTTTATCCAACAGTACCATGTTTCCCCAGTATAGCACAGGTCCCTTTACTTTCTGCAGATTTTATAGGACAAGATGATTTATTTGGTTCAGCTGGAATTCAAAGTGATCGTAGAAATAGGGAAATGGAGATTCTGGGCATAGCTAAATGTCCCTGTAAATCTCTTATCTTGGTGTCCTCAGTTTTGAAGGCTAATGAGACAGGCTAAGTAAAGTTTGGGCTAAGAAATCTTGTTTTGCCAAGTTTTAGGTGGATGCTTGCCAACATGCCTGCATGTAGAGCCAATTAAGTTTTGATCCAAGGTTTTACAAAATGAAGGTCAAGTTTTTTGTACTTCAGTCACCCACTGGGTATCTGGAGACCCAAAGTAAGAGTCATGTTTTTTAGCAAACACCACTTTAAGTCTCTGACTGTCTCAGAGACAACACGAATCATGATTCTATTGAATAACAGGGTAAGGACTCTAGAGTTTGCCTCATCATGATCTTTGACTGTGTTACAACTATTTTGTTTTCCCCTGCGAGACTTTGTCTTGCTTAATCATAAGGAGGAATAGATGGAGATGTTTGTCTTTCTGTGTGTGTGTGTGTTATTCACTATATTACTTTTTGGTTATACTTTTCTGTTTAACACCAAGTAGGTAAAATTATTTTTATTGTTTTAAGGTCAGTTAAGGACCCTCAGGGAGTATGGATAGGACATATGAAAGCTTTCCTCCATTCTTCTTCTCTTATCAATTGTCATCTGCCATGATGATAGGTCATGGTCTTGCTTGACCTTGTGGCTTCCCCTGGAAGAAGGGGACACTTTCCTCTTCAGTGATCCTTTTATTTGTAGAAGGTAGACTGGGGGAATCCACCCTCAGGAGTCCAACAGTCCCCCTGCTCTGGAGCTTGAGCAACTCACTGAAATTGCAAGGTCCTATTGGAGTGGTCCCACCATTCCTCGGGTCCTAGCTGACTTGAAAACATGGGTGTCCTCCTGTCACCCAGCTTCTGTATGCACACCTTGACTGTTGCACACCCAGAAGGTCTGTTATACAGGATGCAAAGTGGAAGCAGTGAGTCCTCATGTTTACTGTGATCATTTTTCTAGGTACTGGGAGTCAGCATCATATCCTGTCTGGCTTTTATCATAAAGTACTGTTCATTGTCTGCTAGAAGTCACAGAACTCCAGAATGCTGACAGACAACAGACTGGTGAGGAAAATACAAAGCCAACAGGAGCAAAATACAGTAGATTGTAATTGTTTACAGATATACTCTGTGGGTGACTAATGCTTAGTCTTTTAGTTATCCATGTGACCCTGCCTCTATTATAATATAATTAGGAAAATGTAAACATACACCTGAGACAATCATTACCAAGAGTTTTGATTTGAGAGGGACAGTATGACAAGGTGCTTTTTAAGCTCTACACTTTAGAAAGCTTTTTACAATTAAGAACATAAATGTGTTTAACATATAAAGAAACAGGCAATAATTAGCATTACAGCTACATGGAAGTCCTTTATCAACTTAGCTCTTTACTTTTGAGACGGAATTCAGAATCTGGCTCAGTAATATAGATGTAATCATGTGATTTTCTGTTTAACAGATATAGAAAGTTTAGTATCACTGACAAGAATTTTTTAAAAATATGTTTAGATCTTTTACAAGCTTACGAAGTAATGTTTAATGACCACAAATAGACGTTACCTGGTATACAAGTGCATCTCATTCATATGATAGCAAAATATTCATCGAAGCTAAGAAATGTGGTTTTAAATGCCAGAATTGTCCAAACAGCAAGTTTTCCTACCTGAATGATACTGAATATAACAGAAATAAGAAAAGCTTTACATACATGCCTACCCATGTTTATAGCAGCACAGATCATAATAACTAAATCTTGAAAGCAACTTATATGTCCTCCAACAAGTTGAATGGATAAAGGATATGTGGTATTTATACACCATGGAGTACAACTCTGCCATAAAGAAGGACAAATTTGAGTCATTTGTAGGAAAATGGATGCATGTTGAGACTAGGATGTTAAGTGAAATAAATCAGTTTAAATATCATGTGGTTTCTCATGTTAGAAACCCAAAGTATAAATAAAGAGCAAATTAAAAGCTATTATCTAAATAGGAAGCAGGGAGCTAGATCATTTACAAAAGGACAAAGAATTGTAATGGTTGATACACTGTGTCAACTCGAGAAGTCTAGAAGCTTAACTGAGTAACTCAGCAGTGCTACATCCTAGGCTGTAGTGGACATGCTCTAGGGCTGCTGTTTATGCTCTAAGATGTTGTAATAGTTGATTCGTTGTGTCAACCTGAGAAGTTTAAAAGTTTAACTGACTCAGCAAAGGGCTCTCTTTGTAAATATCCTGAGCTTGTGCAAGAGGAGGGCACAGAGATGGTGTGAGTGCTACACCTGCCCTAGGGTGGGTAGCTTAGAGGCTTGCCTTCCCTCTCCTGTGCTCTGGTTGCTTTTGCTGTCTTGCACTGCCATGACCTGTTGCCTTTGCCAGGCCACCCTGCTTTGGAGCCAGCTGATTACAGACTGAAACCTCTATGAACTGTGAGCTAAATAAACCCTTACTTTCTTAATTTTGAGTGTCAGGTACTTTGTCTCATCAAGGAGAGAAAAGTAACTAACAGGAATCAAGAGAAGGAGTAGGTGAGGGAGGGGAAGAAAAAAATGAAAAAAAAGAGTTGGGATATGTGATTCATATGGACCAACGCCACACAAGGAATGTAAAATTATGTACTCCAAATGTGTACCAGTAAAAACTGAAAAAAATGTTCTACTTGCCATTTTATATAATTAAGATCTAGATGTAATGTGTATTGTATCAAAGAAAGCACTTATTGTTCATGTATCAAACTTATAAATCTTTAGTTTTACAAACTTTGGGCATTCACATATCATACTTTGTTCTCAGATTTATACATATCTCTAGTCCCAGGTATACAAAGTATCAAATATTCTATAATAATTTAAAAATAATAGCTGCCCATTTAACCAGGATTATAATCTCGTCATTTAAAAAAACTTCTCAACAAACCAACATTTAAATAAATCTCAGTTCTGTTAAGACCTAGTTTCCTAGGTAATCAAATCTAACAGCATCAAACAGAAGTTGTCTTGAAAAAACACAAATTTTTATTTCTTAGGTTAGTTTTATAAATTTCTACTAATGGCTAATCAGAACTTTAAGAATATGTTAAATACTGTTTTAAATATAGGATTTGTTATAAACTTTGACTTTTAGAAACACTTTAAATAATTTTGTAAATTGTAACCAATCATTTTTACAAAATTTTTGAATTTGGGCAAATTCTACTTCTTAATAAGAAAAGTATTTTAAAAAATAAAACATAGTTCAACTTCCTTATTTGTATATAGAGTCATGTATTAGAATCTTAAGAAAGCAATTTAAAATCTTTTCTTTGACATATCAATGATGTTTGAAAACAAATTGAACAGACTCAAATATATTCTCCTTTCACAAACTAAGAAACCAGTAGCATTGGTTTTATGTTTAGTAAATGCTGCTGTTGAAAAATCAGACTTCTTACCGGGAGAATTTGTGTTGAGACCAGATAGTATTGCAAAAGGAAATAAGTTGCTTCTTTTTGAGGTTTTGGGGGTCAAATTTCAACCAATTGTTGAGAAAACCTCCCAGGGAAGAGCCAGAAGGAAGAGCGTTCAGAAACCTAGCTGCATGCAGTGTCTACCCAAAAAGTGTCCCTAAAGAGAGAGAGACAAGGAAAAGGACCTGGGGTGTCAAAGGAAAATGTGTGTCTTTCATATCCTGATGGTGACATGACCTTGTGACCCTTGGAGCATCTAGTTTGTAAGATGCCGGGAGGGATGAGTTGTGGTGGCCCACAGTTTGTTTTAGGCTGGCCAGTTGGCTCAAGATAGCTGTCCTGTGTCACATGCTGGGCACTGCAGTACTGACACAGGCTACATGTTTATTTACAGTGATTCTGTGTACGTGGAGTGTCTAGGATAGGGGATATACAGGAGATATATTAATGGTTGTCTGAGGCTGGGGTGGGGAAATCTGAGGAAACAGGGTCTCATTTTTGGTGATGAAAATATTTTTAAATTAGGGGTGGTGCTGGGTGTGGTGGCACAGGCTTACAACCCCCAGTACTCCAGAGGCTGAGGCAGGAGGATCACCTCAAGTTCAAGGCCATCAAACCAAACCAAATAAAAAGTTTACAAAATTGGCTCTGGTGGTGGTTGGACAGGTCTGTGAGTAAAATAAGTGATGTTGACTTGTGCACTTTAAATGAGTGAATTACATGTTACGTGAATTAAACCAAAGTAAAGCTAGGGTGTAGTTTTAAAAAGGGTTTAGAATGAGCTCTGGCTGGGGATTTAGCTCAGTGGC
>PVLA01016415.1:0-20528 GCA_004027455.1 Hydrochoerus hydrochaeris
TTTTGTAGCTCAGCTCTCTTTGAAGAGCCATCTTTAGAAGCCAGAGGCTTTGCATTTCCTGGAGTGGTCAGATTAAAGATGCTTTTCACTAAACTCATTGGGAGATCAGAGGCCAGGTGGTTGATTATATTGTCACTGAGTTGCCGTGTGGAAGGTATTTCCAGTTTCCATTTTAAACAGATTTTGCAGCACAAATGTCATTCTCAAAAACTTTTCTGAAAGTCTGAGTAATTCTCCAGAGCCACGCTGTTTAGAAACCAGCTGTTACCTAGGACCAGCAAGTGAGGACACTTTTCAAAGGGTATAATTTGATCTGCTGTCATCTTCTTGCCCCCCATCGGTATAATCCCACCCTCCTAGTTTTCTGCTATATCCTGATAACATCACAGTATAGGAGATGACCTAAGGTAGAAGTATCTTCTGTTTTCTCCATAAACAGCTCAGATTCCTTCCAAAATACTGTGAAAATTACATTCATCCCAATTGACAAGGTAATTGATATCCCAGTATAGAGCTTGGCCCTTTAAAATACATTATCATATGGAAACTTGAAGTAATTCTGTGTGTTTGAGGTTTTATGCCTCAGCTTCTAAATGGGCTGAGGCTGGGAACACTGGGCCACTTGCCTGAGCACACACAGCTACTCATATATAGAGCTGGAAGGTGTATTCAGGTCTGACCCTGAAGCCTCGTCTTTCCTAAAATTCAACCCTTGAAATCAGGCTTCTCACCTTTGACACCTTCAGCAATCTGGACTTTATAATTATTGGGAGAGGGGTGTCCTGGGCATTGATAGAGCAGCATCTGTGGCCTCTCCCCACTAGGTGAGTAGCACCTCCACATTGTGACAACCAAAAATCACATCCAGGCATGGCCAAAGCCCCCTGGGAGGCACAGTTCCCCCCAGCTGAGAATTATTCCCATGGGTGTTTTTCCAGAATTTAGTTCCTTACAATCCCCAGGTTCTGTGGTTCTGGGAAATGCAAAGAATAATTTAAACCCTGTAATACTGTCTCAGGGTGACCATACAATGTATAGCTTAAGACATATGAATCAACTGTTTATTAGGATTTTCGGGTTTTTTCCACCTAAAAATCCCTCCATTTCTGTTGTTACTGGTAATAGGCTGTCCTCTGCAGTGAGGAAATGTTCACACTGCCAAGTGCCCAAAGGCTCCCATGGCCTGACTCTGCAAAGACACACAAGGTCTCCCCCAGTGTGTCATCAGCTCCCTCCACTCTCACGCCCCACATGCTGGTAGGATAGAGCCAAACACCGTGACTCCCCGTGGTCCGAACATACCCTCCACGTTTTTCTCTCATATCTTGGCAGTGGACGTTTCCTCGGCCTTCCTCAGTCACATGCCTGCACCTCAGTCTTTGCCTTTGAAACACCCTCTTGTCATTGCAAGTTTACCTGGTACTCTGCATCCCCTGAGCAGCCTTCTGGGGGTGCATCCCCTGAGCTGTGGGGGTGCCATCTCATCTCCTCTGCTGGTGACTGGTCAGCATCTATGAGTCTCGCCCTGCATGTGCACAGTGTATGATCTTCCTGCAGGACCGACAGCACCTAGACAATGAGAACTCTAGCCTTCTGTTCAGTCCATAGTTCCAAGCAGATATACTGTGCTAATTGGATCAGAGTGGCTTGGATTAGAGATGTGATCGGATGAATAGAACAAAGGTAAATTTCAGATCCATTTCTATGGAAATTACAAAAAAGCATCAAATGTGAAATCCAAACAATCCAACTGAGCACTGCGTTTGGCCCATCCAGTGTGCAGCTCTTCCCTGCCTGATGTAGGCACTGGATAGGCTGAGGTCAACTCAGTGGCCCCCAGCTGGGTGAAGTGAGAGGACAGATGTCATCTTGTCCATGCTTTGTCACCGAGAGTGTTCTCCGGGGCAGATCTGTGTCCATCCAGAAGTGTCATATCAGCTACCAGAGTAAAGACTTCCTCAGAGACAAGCAGTTCCATGGCCAATACTTCACCCCAAATTTGCCACCTCAACACTCCTTGCATTAATTCCTATTGCACTGAGTCAACTTTAGTTTCACCAATACTTCTTCACTGTTATACTGTGTTTACTGATTCTGCCAGCAAGTATTTCTTAATCATCTGATATAACATAGGTCACAAGAGTGGCTAAATCAAACCCCTGTCCTCATCTAGCTTATGTTTCAGAGGACTTTTATTCTCCCCTCGAACATTTTACCATCAGATGACAGTCCACATACAACTGAAGTCTTATCCAGGTTCAGATACAGGACAGTTTGGTTGGCGGTAGAGTTTCTGTGTTAGATGAAACAGTTGGTCAAAGGCCAACCAGTCTAGGAAAGTGACTTTTCCACCCCACAGTTATCTCAGTGTAGCTTGGGGTTCAGACATGCTCTCCCAGGAGAAGGCTTTGGGCTCTGTGATCACGTGATCTAATTCCAGTTGTGGCTAGTTCTGTCCATCTGAACACGCCTCCAGGTCTCCAGAGAAAGTCTAGCTATACTGGGTAAATTTCATTGTATCAACCTGATTGCATTGGGAGCCACCTAGGAAATTAGCAAAGCACGCTTCCGGGTGAGTCTGGGTGGATAATGTAAGCATGACCCGCGGGACAGTATATAATCCCTGGCTCCTTCTACTCTGCTGTTCTTCCCCTGCTGTGCTCCCTGCCCGCCATGAGGTGAGCAGCTTCCCTCCACCAGGCCCTTTCACCATGATGCTTCTGCATTGGAGCAAAACACTGATAGAATCCTCTGAAACCATGAGCCAAATAAACCTCTCTTCCTTTAAGGTGTGAGTGTCAGATACTGTGTCCCCAACAAATGAAAAGCTGACTAATCCTCTAGGCATCCCACAGGTTCTGCATTTTGTAGTAAGCCACTAGATGAGCAATTTCCAGCAACCAGCCCTGAGCCATGTTTACTCTGAAAATGTCCGGGAAGGGTGTAGGCGCAGGGTTTACATTGTTCTGCCCACAGGAAAGCTGCAAGCCTATCACTCAGTGATTCTGTTGGCAGAGACTGAAAGTGTCCCATCCTAAACATTTCATTCTACAGTCCTTCCCCCACCTGGTTTTATCCACAGATGGGAAACTGTGTACCAGCTACAACCGAGGGTTCATCTCAAAGGCAAAAGTCAAGGCCGTCAAGTACAGCATCATCATTGTCCTTGGTAAGCAATGTCCTTGCTTATGCCAAAGAAGTGTTATGAACCTTCCAAAAGCAAACTGCTGCTGAGGCCCCACAAGAGAGGACCCATGCGCTTCTTTCTGCCTCTGCTGGGGAAGAATGTGTGAGACTTATTGGCCCCTTTGTCTCCAAGGGCTGACGTTTAGTTCCTATGGCCCCCTCCCTGATGAATATAGCTTTCCTTCAGGGCATGAATTGGACAATTTGGGGAAATCAGATGCGGGCCGAAGCAGCTGGAGCTGGGGATCAGACCACCCTGCTCTTCCAGCTGCCTCCTTGAAGACACTCTCTGCAGGCCTGATGTTAACAAGCGGGGGAACAACAGGAGTGTGTCCTCTTGTCCTGGACATTTACTCTTAGGATCACTCCTAATCCTTCCCTGTGGCCCCTCCCCACCCTCCTCCTTCCTGTCTTCTGTCCTTTCCTCTTCCTTGCTCTTTGCTCCTAGCACCCACAAAAGTCACCTCATATTGTTCCCAACTGAGATGTTCTCCTTGAAGATAAACGCATGCCTTATTTCCGCATTGTTTTGTTCCCCAACAATGACGTCTTTTTCAGACATCCTTGACCATGCCAAGTCTTCTTATACCATCTCCTCTGATCTTACCTGATTCTATTTTTCTTCGTGACTCCTATTTCTACCTATATATTATCTATTGTCCATCTTCTATCTTCTATCAGTTATCTATCCTCCATATCTAGCTATCATCTATCTGTCATCTATCAATCTATCTACCCATCATTTATCTTTTTATTATGATATATACATTTTCTCTTATTATATATCTCCCCTGCTGGAGCAATAAATCCATAAGAACAATGACCTGCTTTTGTTTTACTTACAATTACCACCAAGGCCTGAATGAGGGTCCCATAAACCAATGAATGAGGAGATACAAGAAGGGAAAAGACCTCTGCTTCCTTCTCTCTATTTAGCTGAAATGCCCTCTCTTTGCACCTCTGGAAGCTCTTAGAAACCCCAAGAAAGCATCAGCTACATGTCAAATTGTCAGAACATCCTGCCTCCCCATTCTAAAACACAGCTGCAAAATGCCAAACAGACCACATGCAGTGCGGCCTGACTCAGCCTCAGAGTCCAGGTGCAGACTACAGGACAGAGCAGGTATGACTCACCAGAGTTCTGAGAAGTGGTTCTCAGAAGCTGTGAGGCAGGTCAAAGATTCCCCTGCCTTCCAGTCAGAACTGTAGATTCGCGATCCCCAGGTGTAGAGTGGGAAGAATGTGTGCTTACAGGTGCATTCTTTCACCTAAGCGTGATCCACATCCCAAGCCCTGTGATATCCTTCCGTCTGCAGCTGGGATGCCCACCAGGGATGCCACATGTGCTCAGCAAGTATGGATAGACCAAAATGACCCTTTCTAGGACAAATATCTTGCAATGGAATTTGACATCTTCAAGAGACAAGTATATGTGATACCTACTTGCCAATTTTTTTTAAATAAATATACTGTCTCAACAATTGTCTAAAAAGCAGAAAAAATCATTTATTATATAACAATACCAATTTTTGATATGATACTCTATGGGGACTGCTGCACTAGAAGAATAATAAATTAATCAGAGGTTTACACCTAGGTAACAGCTACAAACAGAAGCCAACATAGGTGTATTTTCATGGAGACATTAAAAATGTAAGCAGTCTCATTGTCAGCAACTTGATTTTCTAAGCAGGTAAGCAAAGCCTGGGAAATCTCCAAACTAAACAAAATAGTCTATCTTCTGTTTACAAGGGAATAGCATTTCTGAAAAATTCGGTATTTCTGGAAAGTAGCTCCATACATATGTAAAAGAGAGTTAGGTTTCTAAACTGGAGAAACAGAGTTCTCTCATGCATGAATATCCAGCTGGGCATTAAATAATGATTGGGATGTGGCTAAGCTTTTGCTGGCTGGGGTGGAAGATCCTGAAGCATGCAGGAGAACTAGCATCCCTGCAATCACACACACACACACACACACACACACACACACACACACACACACGATTACATGACCACAGAAAGCATTTTTATACCTAAAGCCCCAAGACTACTCTTGGTATAGTGATGAGATTCATGACTCAGGGTCCAAAATGACCTCTGGTCTTTCCATTTGAATGATTTCCATCTTGTAACACATTGCCACCATCTGGGGCCAAAATGTCATGAGTTAATGCCTCATTCCAAAACTCCCAGAAAGCTACAACACCTCTCAAACCATTATGGAGAAAGTTTGTCTCTTCAGCAGATGGCCACAAAAGTCAAATTTTCCTACTGTCAGAAAAAATTCTGTCGGTATGGGGCAGTGAGAGAGGTGAAGATGTAGCAGAGAGCAGGGAGAGACAGAAAGAGAGAGAGTGAGAGAGAGAGAGAGAGAGAAAGAGGTAGTTCAGCCCAAGAGCATGTGGTCTTGTATCAATCTGTGCTCTCCAGAGAAACAGAGGCAGATAGATAGATGATAGATAGATAGATAGATAGATAGATAGATAGATAGATGATAGATAGGTAATAGACAATAGAAGGATTGAACAGAAAAAAGAAAGATAAATGGATGAATGGATGAATAGATAGAAGATAAACAGATAATTGATGAGTACATAGATAATAATAGATGAATAGATAAATGATAGATGGGTAGGTGATTAGATAGATAACAGATGGATGAATCCATGCATAAACAGATGATAGATGAGGGATGGTGGGGGTGGATGGATGGATGGGCACATAGGTTAGGTAGACTGAAAGATGATAGATGAATGATGGATGGATGAATAGGTAGACCAGATGGATGGATGGATAAATAGATGATTGATAATAAATAGGTGGATGGATGAATAGATAGATGATGATGCAAGGATGGGTGATAGTTATACAAATAGATTCTGATTTATTATGAGAAATTGACTCTTCTTATTATGAAAGCCAAGAAGTCTCAAGCTCTCCACTTCACACACTGAAGACCCTGGAGAGATAATGTTCTAGTCCAGATCAGACTTAAAAGGCCTAAAAACAGAAGACTTGGTGCAGGTTCCAGTCTGACTCCAAACATGAAGGCAGAGAAGAGCAAAGGTCCAGCTGAAAGGCAGAGAAAGTGAATCTGCCCTACACAGGCCTCCAATAGATGGGATGACGTCAATCTGCTTTTCTTAGTCTCCTGAATCAAACATTAATCTTATCCAGAAACAATTTCATAAACTCACCCAGAAGAGTGTTTCACCAAATACCTGGGGCCCAGTCATGTTGTATATGAAATTAATCTTCACACTTTGAACTCCCATGTCCAAACCATTTCCTTTGAGGTATAAGAGCCCAACAGAATCTAAGGGTTCACATACATCAAGTAACCTGGGCATGGATACTCCATAGGAAGTTTCTGGAGAGGTTAACTAGAGATGGAAAAGGGAAATAGAGACCATTGTGATTAAACAGAGCCATGCTCCGAACATATTAGGATCACTCTTCCCCCTGCTAGTCCCTAATACTAGAAGCAGAGTCTGGTCAGGGGCTTCCTGTTCTGCCTGGCTCCAGAGAATTCCCGAGGGATTTTTGCTGAGTTTTCTGCAGCACTGTGTTGGTCATGAGTTTATGAGTTCCTGGTCTTTTGATACCCAGTCCACAGCAGTAGAAGTCGGATGTCTCCCTCATCCCCCTCATTTATAGATACAGAAGGTCTAGGAGCACTGCTTGGTTTGCAAATGTCATCTTCAGAGTGTGTGCATAGATACGAGGCTATGTCCCCGCAAACACAGTACCAATGCGAACACACACAGCTGCTCTAACAGTGTTGCCAGCCCTGATGTTTCTGCGAGACGGCAGGTACCAGGGAACACCCAGTTGAAATGCCAGTGGCTGACCGAGCCCCTGGGCTGTGGTCTCTGGGGTGCTAATGGGTGTCTTCTCCCCAGCTTTCACCATCTGCTGGAGCCCATACTTCCTGTTTGACATTTTGGACAACTTTAACCTCCTTCCAGACACCAAGGAGCGCTTCTACGCTTCTGCGATCATCCAGAACCTACCAGCCCTGAACAGCGCCATCAATCCCCTCATCCACTGCCTCTTCAACCGCTCCCTCTGCTTCCCCTGCAGGTATGGAGTCACTTCCCTGCCTCAGACACTGTCTGTCACTGTATTCAGACTCCGCTGAGTGTGCTCGTTACTCGAGTGCCCAGCAGGACACAGCATCCCCATTCTACAGCTGAGACTCTAGAGTGTCAGAAAGGTCTCACTGGTGTGACAAGCTAGAACTCAGGGCTGGCCACGGCCATTGCTCTCTCTCCCATACCACATCACGTCCTATAGCATCATCTTAATCATGACACACGCAGAAGACCTTTATTGTACTCAAAGCTTCTCCACATGAACCATTTCAATACAGTTCTATCATAGTAACTCCTGCTGGAGGACTTTTAACCACCTTCCAGATTAAATAAATAATGAGGCTTGCAAGACTCAGTGACATCATTGAGGAGACATGAATAAGTGGTGAGGAAGGTTCTGTGGGAATTGTTGGTAGCTGTCTGATCTTTAATAGGTTCCCCATAAGTGCTGCCAATCAACGTCTCTCTTTCCCTTTGCATCCGGTCAAATTATTTTCCTCACTGTCTCATTCTGGTTTTCTTCAGGGAACAAAAATCACAGGAATCCAGAATGACCTGCCGAGAGAGAAGTGAGAGGCATGAGCTGCAGTTTCTGTCCAAGCCAGAATTCATCTAGCTTGGGATGGGCTGAGGCAAACCTGGGTTAGCTTTCCAGGGTCCCTCTGCCAGGTCCTGCATGTGCATGGAGCCCTGGTTATTGTGTCAACTGCAACACCAGCATTGGTCAGCACACACTCACCACCTCTTCACGCAGCCCAGGAAAACACCTGTCCTCTCCTCGCGGTTCCCAAGCTCTCCTCCCACTGGTCAGCACCTGAGCCCAGAGGACAGAGCACATGGGCCCAGGGTCCTGGCTGAGGTGAGCCAAGGGAATTGACGGGTGGAAGGGACAAAGAGAGCAGATTGTGTCTCTGTGAGTCTCTTAATTATAACTAAAGGAGAAAATAAAATATTGAATCAAGACTGGACTTTGCCTTGCCCTTGCCCTTGCCAGCTTTGGATTGGAAGTTGGACAGGTGCAGCTAAGATGTTGCCCCCCAAATGCTGACAAACCCATCTGTTTTCAGGCACTGTGCTCTGGGGTCCTTTCCCAATGCCTGTATGGGCTGCAGCAAAGCTCGCAGTCTCATTGTATCAACAGTGCTTTGTGAGAGACACGCAGTTCTGGGCAAGGTCACAGTGCAGGAGACCTTTCTCCAAAAGCAAAACAACACAGTAAAAAGTCACAGGCCCCAGAGAGCCAGGATCAGGAGCTCACACAGCTTTGAGGCTCCTTGAAGTTTCCAAACTCTGCATGCCACGGCTGGGTCACGGAGCCCCAATCCTCTCTCAGAATCCTCTCTTTTGCTGGATGCTTTGCCAGGCTCAGTAGATTTGTAAGCTCTTTATCATTTTTGCACGTCGCAGTGGTGATCTACCCAGCACCTCTGTCAGCAAGTGCTGCGGGCTTATTTTGACAGGTCTGGAGCTTGGTACTTATCAGCATAATCCACATGAAATATGACTAAATGTTTTCTTGACAATTTTTCCCTTCAGATTTTTCCATAAGTGGAAATGGAATAATTTAATTTGATTATGTATACATCCACACCCACTGCTCTAGAATACTCGTGAGCACCTTATTTTTAACTTCACATACATCCTTGACATTAAAATCTCCTTGGCAAAATCCTCCTTTCAGAGTTTAAATCTTTTTTTTCCTTTTTTTTTTGGCTGAGTGCTAGTGGAGTCATTAAAATGTTCAATATATTTTACTAGCATGCCATTCCTCATCACAGCCTCAACTCAAAGACTGCAAGTTTAAGGTCAGGGTGGCAATTTTTCCATAAATTCTCTTTTCAATTCCATCTGACCTTAGGGAAAGTATCTCTTTAGGCAGAAAACAGGCTCCTCAGTCACTATCTTTCTGGAAATTATTCTCTGCAGTTGAGGTACCTGAATAATCTAGTTTTCCATGTCTACAAAACAGTTGTGAAGGCTGTTTTCCTCTCCACCTAATCAGCCAAGTTTGAGGAATTTTGGAAGCCCTTTGAGTAGCTCCAAAGTGCTTTTCAACACTTCCCTTTAAATCAAAAGGTGCTACAGAAGGCCCACAAAACTGGAGTTAAAATAGCTGCCTGCCCATGAGCTGATTAGCAGCATGGAATCCTAGCGGGTGTCCTGGGCAGCAAAACAGAGCCCGGGCCTTTTTGACAGGTGCGTTCCATCTCTGTCAAGTTTCCTCAGCAGAAGAAAGCTTGTGTCTTCATCCTTCAGGACGATGCTTCTCTCAATTAAGGGGAGAGTGGGACAGCAAGGGACCCGATGCTCTTCACAAACTGTGGATGTGATTTTTTACCTCTTGTGATGTTGTTAAGCCCTACAAATACCCTCTACCCTCAAAACACTGGAGTCCAATAAAATAATGGGACAATTGCTGCAGGATAAACTACCACTAACCTGAAACGCACTTTATGTTGGTGTGCATTCTTGAACCTTTATTTCTATGTATTTCTGAACTTGGGCATGATGATTTAAATGTTAGGAGAACACTTGAAATCATTAGTCAGATGACCTTACATGAAACACTTCATGCACCTGAGCATCAATTGTTTCATCTGTAAGGCAAGTGGTGCCAAAATAAGACTGAGGCGGAAGAACTTGGGAGTTCTTATAAATAAAATCCCTGAGATTGTGTGGGAATTTCTGGGATTCTTTCCCCAGGAGGCCAGTGACCCAGTTATTCAATGCTAAGTCCTTTGCCCTTTAAAGACTTTACTTCCTGACCCATCATCTGAACTCAGTGAAATATCATTTACCAACTAGGAAACAATGGGACTCTTGGAGAAAATAAGAGGCTTAGCACTGCGATGTTACTGTATATAGCATCTCCTGCTCAGGTAGAACCAGGGAAGCCAGCAGGGTGGTATATAAAATAAAGCCTCTATTTATTGTAATGGTTGATGCACCATGTCAACTTGAGAAGTTTAGAAGCTTAACTAACTAATTCAGCAGGGGGCCAGGGTCCTCACTTTGTAACTATCCTGAGCCTGTGCAACAGGAGGGCAGAGAGAAGATGTGAGTGCTACACCGGCCCCAGGGCGGGTAGCCTGTATACAATATAAGGGAAGCAAAGGGTCTTGCTCCTCACCTTCCTTTGCTGCTCTTGTTGCTTTTACTGTCTTCCACTGCTGTGAACTGTTGCCCCTCTGCCTTCTGTCACTCCACCTCAGGACCATTAAATTACAGAATGAAACCTCTACAAACTGTGAGTCAAATAAATCTTTCCTTAACTTTGGGAGTTGGGTATTTTGTCCCAACAATGAGAGAAAAGTAACTAAGACTTTTCCCATACCAAGATGTCAAGGAAGTCTATGATTCTATTATCCCATAGGTTCAGAGACAGGTAAACATTAAGATAATGACAGTAGATCTGCTGAATATATTCAGCCACACTAGAGAAAATAAATCTCTCCGCATTACTGAACTAAATTAAATATGAATGGTAAAAGATTCTCTACTATCAGGGCATATGTGGAGCATAATTTAATTGAAGTTTAATTTCACCAAGCAACATCTTCCATTTTTTCCCCAGAAAACGGTAATAACTTTTTAATGACTTTCATGTGGGATTAATCATGAGCACAAAGTGTCTCTGTTAAACCAGACCAACTTGCGGCTTAAATCTTCTTCCTACCTCTTCAAGACAACTTTACACTTATACAGAAAGGACTTTGCCTTTTCCCTCTGCAGTCAGAGTGGACCAAAAAAGACCACATGCCTTGGTCTGCTGAGGAAGCAGAAAAACAAAAATATTTTTAGCAGGAAAGAAAGTGATACTGCAGAGCCTGCCTTGCAAGCAGGTGGTTGTGAGTTTGATCCCTGGTACCGATATAAACCTAAAAACCTAAAAAAAAAAAAAGTGATGCTGCTCTTCCGGAATTGTCTCAGGCTTACCACAGATCTTCTGGAAGCTTTGTTTTGGTCTTTTAATCCTCATTTGAGTACAGCTCTTCTTATATGCAGCCTGTTAGGGTTTGCTACAGCTTTTCCACTGCATTTGAATGAGAGGACATGGCCCTCACTATTCAGCTGCCTGCCTGCTTATTTTTTGGAAGCATGAAAAACCTATGCTTCATTGCTCTACAATTGCCTTTCAAGGATGCATTGTCTACATCGGGGTTGGCCCATTCAGCATCTTAAAAGTGCAGTTCCCTGCTTATAGAACACTAAAGTGGATGGGGTCTTGGGTCACCTACTCTCAAGGATCTCAGGCTGCTCAGAGATTCCCACAAAGTTCCTGGAGAGTGTCTCCAAGTTCCTACACACAATTGACTATAAACCTAGAAGTGTTAAATGTAGTTAAGATTTTTCAGGATGCTGATTATCTTCATGAAAGTAAAATATAGATTAAGATTAGGCATTGGTACACCAAGAATCCATGTTATGACTTCAGCTCCCAGTCTCCCCAGCCTCTGATAATCCATGGTTCTACTCTCTAGTTCTATGAAATCAACTTTTGTACATTCCACACATGAGTGAGATAATGAGGCACTATCTTCCTGTGCCTGGTTGATCTTGTTTAATATAATGTCCTTCTAGCTCATCCATGTCACTGCAAATGACAAGATTCCATCTGTCCTCACAACTGACTGTACCTTGCCATGATACACATCACAAGTCACCTGCTAATGCACATAGCGGTGATCCCACATCTCACTTGTTATGGTTTGTGTCTAGATGTCCCCCTAAAGGCTCATATGCTCATAGGATTTTTTCAGAAGTAGCTGAATCTAGACTGTGTGATTGATACCTATGTTGGGATTAAAGGTACTGGGATTAAGGATGGGTGATTATGGGATCAGTCCATTGACTGGATTGACACAGCCCTAATCCTGATAGACTAGATACAATATCAAGGACAGAAAGAAGCTTGTCTCTATCTCTTGTTGCTTTGCTATAGTTTGCCCCATGAACTATTCTCTTCTGCCACATAATCCTGCCATTCTGCCTCATAACCCTGCCATTCTGCCTTAGAACCAACCAATTATGGATTGAAACTTCTACAAACTGAGCTGAATAAATCTTTCCCCCTTTAACTTTGGGTGTTGGTATTTTGTCTCAGCAACAAGAAAAATAAGACATTGCTATTGTGAATGTTCCCGTGGTGAACGTGGGATTGCAGGTTATACCCCAGAATGCTGTGCAATTATTATATATCCATCAAAACATTTCCAAAAAGCCACTCAAACAATCTAAAAGAAGGCAAAAAGAGAGAGAAGCAGGAGAATAGAACACTTGAAAATACATAGGAAGTTAGTAAATGTTTATCCAAATGTATCAGTAAATATAACAAATGCAAAAGATTAACTAATAACCTCAGATTGCCACACAAAATTTGTTTTTAAAGAAACAACTAGCTATTGTTCACAAATGATATGCTTAAAATATAAGGGTACAGAAAGTTTGAAAATAAGAGATGGACCAAACTAGTTCATAGAAATAGTTAAATAAAAGAAAGCTGATAAGGTTATATCAATAAAAACTAAATAAAGTATAAAGTGGCAGAGAGTTAAATGGGAACATTTCACTACTGTTTTCATTTAATAAGACAAAACAATTCTAAATTTTTATGCATTTGAAAACACAGTCTCAAAACATGATTTTTAAAAATTGTCAGAATGTAAAAAAAAAAAAAAAGGAATAAATAGAAAAATCTATGACCACAGTGGAGAATTTGATCACACTTAATTCCAGTAACTAAAGCACACAAAATTAGGGATGGTTTGGATAATTCGATCATGGATAACACAGGAAGAGAGCTCATTCTATCACCCAGGAATAGATTTTTTTGAAGCATACATGAAGATTTAACAACAGTTTACCACATGTCTGCCCATAAAAGAAGCTTCAAACCTTTCACAAGTTTAAATTTATACAGTTAGGCTTTTCTGATCACAATGCAATTATGCCACAACTCCAAAGCAGAAAGAAAATTTAAAAATTCCCAGAGGTTTAGAAAGTAGGAAATACATTTTCAAATAACTTTCTCAATGAAGAAAGCACATGAATATTAATAATGAAAATAATTTTACTGGAAGTTAATGAAAAGATTATAGTATCAAAATGTGTGTGTAATAGATAAAACAATACTGAAGGGAAAAGAAGAGAGATTAAAAATCAGTGAATGAATCATTTTTCTGAAGAAGTTAGAAAATTCACCAAAATAAACACAAGGGAAGTAGAGGAAGAAAATAGTGAGAGTAAAATTAATGCAATAAAAAACACACATAAAAGAAAGCTTCAGCAAAGATGTAATTCTGTTCTTGATTAAGTAATTAAACTAATAAATTTTTAGTGAGGCCAGACAAAGGAAAAAAGAGGGCAAAAATAAGCAGTATTTTTAAAGACATCATTATAGATCTTGGAGTCAAAGTATTATAGACAGCTAAGCTGGGTAGAAATATCATAGGCATTCACACAGGGATAAACCCTAGAGGAAGTCCGTGCAGAGCACAAGAACAAATTACAACTGGAGGTGCATCCAGCCAGAGGCACATATGTCAAAGGTCAGGTCTCAAGATAAAGATGGAATGACCAGGCCCGCATGCCTCTCTGAGGGATAAGGTAAGTGGTAACACCTGGTCCAATGAAGTCTAGCTACACATCAGTCACCCCAGGTGGGTAACCAGGACCTCCTGATCCATCCTTTCCTTAAAAAACCCTTATTCTTTTCAGGTACACTTGCTACATGACCTACTTCCCCATTGGATTAATATTATCTAAATGACTATACTTGTAATCTTAATGGTTGATTATAGTTTTGACCCACATTGTGCTCACCTCATGACTTTGTACTCACCCTGTGATTTTGCACTTTAAAACGCCCTCTGCAAAGCAAGATCACTAGCAACCCACTTTCAGGTTTCCTGCTGGTGCTCAGGAGCGATCCCTCTCCATAAATTTTCCTCCTTTTAACCTCCATTGTTGCTTAGAATTCACTCTTTGATTTGGGGGAATATGAACTTGATATATCTGACATAGCAGGTTGACAGTTACATTTTTCCCCTATATCAAATGAAGAGGAAAGAAGATATTATAATTAAGTATACATACATGGGATAACTTACTATAATTAATACAAGAGACAGAAAACCTGCAAGTATAATAAGTTCAAAAAGAAAGATTGTACCTTCATTAGTGGGTCCCACCAACACTCAGGACAAATTTCATGTATTCCTCAGAAGAACAGAAAAATTATTATTTTTCTTATTATTATTTATAACACTATACAAATCTTAACACCAGATTCTACAAAGGCATTACAAGAGAAGTCAACTTTGTCCTAAAAATAAATGTGAAAATTCTAAATACTAGCAACCAAATCCAGCAAAATATAAGAAGGCTAACACTTTCAAACAATTGGATTTTTTCCAGGAGAGTAGTGTTGGCTGAATATTAGAAAACCACTGTCAACTTATTACATTAATAGATCACAAGATAAAACTAAATCACACAGTTAATGAACAAAGGAACATTTTTTGATAAAATTATGTGAACTGCAGATATGATTGAACATTTTTGAAATTCAAGGAAGGAAGTTTCTTAAGCCTTTGAAATTTATTTAGAGAAAATATTTTACTTAATGATGAAATTTTGAAGATGTTCCCTTTGAAAGAATGAGTGAAGAAATCCATCATCTCAGATAATACAGTGAAGCCAGAAAGGAAAATGAGATGAAAGCATATGGATTTATGTTAAACGATAGAAACTAACACTATATATATATATATATGTATATATATATATATATAGAGAGAGAGAGAGAGAGACAGACAGAGAGAGAGAGACAGACAGAGAACATTAATTACTAGAAGTAATCAGGTTTACTAAGGTACAGGCTATAAAACCAACATCAGAAAATCAGTATAATTTCTACCCAACAGCAACAAATGGAAATGAAAATATTTAAGTTCTTAATTACAATAGCTTTAAAAGATGAAGTTCCTGGGAATAAACTCATTAGTATGTAAATCTTTATGGAGAGAGCATAATACTATCAAGACATATTAAAAAAATGTAGAAATAATCATGACAATAATGTTTCAGACACTGAATTTCATCAAACTAATAAATTCCTCTGTAATAGATCTTTAAAGACTCAGTAATATGCCAATCTAAGTCCCAAAGTAATTTTGTGGAACATAACACAGTGACTCTAAAATGTTTACGGACATGAAAAGAGCCAGGAATATCCAAGATACTTCTCTACAAAGAAAAACAGGAGCACATGCTAGCCTGCATATCAGATTTTATCATGACACTGTGATACTGAAAGTTGTGATATTGGCTCTAAGTAGACAAATCAACAAATGGTGGAGAGAAATAATGTCAAAAAATGTGTACATACACACAGGATAATTTAGTTTATTTCAGAGGTACCACTGTAGAGACACACAGGAAAATCAGATATTTATACACAAAAGAGTTAATAGATCTAAAATCAAAAAACAAAACTCATTTGAAGAAGTAATAGAATATCTATGAGACCTCAGGATGTGGGGAAGGGCTTTCCCACTACTCATAAAGAAAACAGTAAAATTTTGCTTAGTTAAATTAGAAATTTTTTGCAGCAGAAGACATCACAAAAAAGGTGAAAAGATAAGATAAACAATAAAAAATGATTAGTCTTTGTAATACATAAAAACTCATGTAAATCAATCAGAAAATGATAGAAAGACAAAAGAAAGGCAAAATACAAAAGAAAACCAAACTTGGACAAGTGACTTCAGAAGAGAGGTTATATAAGTGGCAAATAACCTGTGGAGAAGTGTTTGATTTCATTAAAAAGTGAGGGAAAAGTAAATTAAAGCAGAATGTGACAGGACTGTACCTACCAGATTAGCAAAAATTTAAAACTCTGACAGTATCAGCAGTTGACAAACAGGTGAAAAATCAGAAATTATAATTTTGTGCTTGGTGGGGGGGTGATACCATTCTGGAAACTTCTGTCACTAGTAAAATAAGGATTCCTTTAGACCTTGAAGTTCCAAGCTGATTACACACCCTATAAAAGTATGTAGGGATACCATAATACATGTGACAGAATATTCATACCTGACGGCACTGGTTATCAAAGCTGCAAATTGGAGGAAAGACATGCTCAACCACAATTGAATGAATAAATAAACTATGGTAAATTCCATAGAATGGACACCTTTACAGCAACAACAAAATAAAGAAACCGCAGCTGCTTGCAATGATGGGATAAAAATCTTTGAAATAATGCAAAGGTGGAGAAAGATAGCAAGAGACATCACATGATTCCATGACCATAAACAAGAAGCCCGCCCAAATCACACCATTGTGTTGGAGAACATGCATAGGTGATAACATATGAAAACAAAGCAAGGAATCTACTTTTTATAGAAGCACAGATTGGAGCCACTGTGCTGGAAAGGGAGAGGCCAGTGCTGGTAGGGGACTGGCAGGAGGGGGACGAGCGGGATCTGTTTCTTGCTCTGGGTGGCCAGTTTAAGGATGATCACTTGATTCTTCAAGGAGTACAGAGAAGGGAGCTAGACTGGAACAGAGGGGTGATCGATTAGGTCTCAGTTACATGCATTAAAAATCACAGACAGCTGAAAGATCCTTTTCTGCATTCAGAGCCCTCATCTATCATCAGCACCAGCGATAGCAGCAACGCTGATGCCAACATTTTTCAAAGTCTACGGAAACTTGGCTTGTCCACAGAGCCCTGTGAGTCAGTTCAGCAGAAATCAATATCCATCTTCTGGTTCCCTTGCCCACCGAGGTGGCCTGGCAGACTCCATCGTTTGCTCCTGGCCTCCCACTTCCGTGCCCATCCACAGCATCTGGCTTCCGGTCCACTCTGCCCTTCTCCACCCTCTGTGGGAGAGGTTTCAGAGCAGTCCTGTGCTGTGGGAGTGGGGGACACTGGAGACAGTACTGCCCTGGCCTCAGAGAACCAAGCACCCAAGTGGGCACCCAGCACACGGAGTGGGCAGCTGGGAGAAACATGGCAGGTTCAATGGCACAACCTGCAGTCTCCATAGCAACATGACAGGCTTTGAGGGGGCTGATCAAAGGTTTCTGATCCTGGCTGCCTCATGAATCACCAAAGGAGTTAAAAAGAGAACAAATACAAATTTGTGGCTCCCCAGCTGCAGAGATAGTGATTCACTGGATTTGGGGGAGAACATGGAAATCTGTATTTATAGCAATTTACCCCAGTGATTGCCATGCAAATAGGTTAGTTAGGGTTCTTAATGAGCTGGTCTTCAGGATCCATCAATCAAAACTCCCCCTGAGTCCATCCATCCTCTTTCCTTGGGTCCACTCTGGAGTCCTGAGCATGAATGTGTTCTCAGAAGAGTCCAGCTTCATTAGCTCTTGCAACTGTCTAGACAACTGTTAGTAGACTCAGGACATGTCTAACTCTTTTTCCAGATTCAGTGAATTGTTTTCATGAAGATAGATCTTAATCTGAAGCAGTTTTCATGTGCATAGAAACTCAAGAGAGAGCCAAGAGAAGACACATGGCCATGTGCTTACATGATGCCTTGGAACAGGAAAAGACACCCCTGCAGCAGGGTTTGGGGGGCTGAAACGTGACTTGCCAGCGTGATTCAAGATCGATGCCCTCTAGACCAGACATTCTTAACTTCTGGCTTCAAAACCACTGAAGAAAATCACTATGCTTGTCCACATTGATTGCATTCATTGAAATTTATTACATTAAAAACAAAAACCTAGAAAAGACTTAAGAATTATTTACAAATAATAACAAACTTAAGTATTAATATAATCTATCTTACATGAAAACTAACTACATTTTCTAAAAAACAGTGAGAAGACTGACATTGTTTTAACTTTTCTCAAGCTTAAATTTGCTTAATAAGAAGACAGCTGGATTTATACAGCTTCTGCTTTCAAGCCATTACAATGTTATTGGGATGCAAATATACAAAGGAAATCGGGCCTCACACAAATATGCAGTTAGGGGGAAAAGCAATATTATAATCAGCTTCTGCACTTCCTATGTTATGGTATAGCTCACCGTGTAACACCTGGAAAATTCCACTGTGCATATGAGAGAATGGAAATGAAAAAAGAGGTAGTATCTCGGGGCTATGAAGTAGCTCTGTCTTTGCGGGTGCCGTGAAAGGCTCTCAGAGACTGTGCCCTCACCCGGGTTCTGGACCACACTTTAAAGATACTTAGAAAAAAACAGCACCTGCGGTCCCGCGGGCCAGGTGAGATGGGGAGAAGGACCAGCCATGGCCTACGACTGCTCCACAACCATGCCCAGGGCCAGCTGAAGCTTTGCTCAGACAGCAGAGGTCCTCTGCCTCTGCGGCCAGGACCAGGACCAGTGAATGACGGCGGTGCAGGGCTCTCTCATGGCAGCCACAGCGCTCCTCCTTCGTGTCCGTGCAGCCTGTGGGCGCCCCCTCCCTCTCATCCCTTCCTCCACTCAAGCCACTGGCCTCCAGCTGTCCTGGAGACACCTCCTGCAAACACACCCAAGCAGAGCTCTCCCTGCTGAGAGCACACTGCCCCCAGAGGTGACTTGTCCAACTGCTTCGTTCCCACATAGCCTTTTTTAAAGTGAGGCCACGTTGTTAGTACCAAGACAGCCAGCTTAGGAATCATGATTCCCCAGAAGGCTGTCAGGATTTTTTTTGCGGGGGAGAGGGTGGGGGTGGGAAGGTTTGTTTTCTGTTTGTTTGTTTGTTTTGCTTTTTTTTTTTCATTAGCACAAATCACCTTTTAACATATGATTTATTTACTGGCCATGGATATCACTTATTGTGCATATCACCTTTGATATAGAATCTTTCTCTTTCCTGACTGCTGTCATATCCCCAAGGTCAGACAGTGTACAGGTGAGTAGCTGCTGGTAATATTAGTGTCTTGGATGCACAGGTGAGATTTACACACAGAGAGGGAGGGGAAATCATCACACACCCCCAGAAGGCGGGGGTGGAGCTGAGCGTGCCCATGACCTTCCACAGTAGGAACCCAGGTGAAGCCATTCCTCCTCTCCGGGCGGCTGAAGGGCACCGAGAAACGGGATGCAGTGGTCTACAGTGAAAGGAGACACTGGAAATGGGAGAGAAGAACCCACCACTGACATCCCCAGATGTTTGTCCTCCATTCTTAAATCCTTGGTCAGCCAGGATTTAAGGGGTGCTTCTCAGTGGAGAGGTCTCCAAGTTCCATCAAGATTGCCAATCCTCTCGGCCACAAAGAAGGATAACCTGGAGAGTTTTATAAGTAAATGGCTGCGACTCAAGACCATGCTCATGAGTGAAATAAATCAGACTCACATGTGTAAACATCATATTGTCTCCCTAGTGTGGAGAAACTGAATGAATAAAAAGATCCAAAATGTACAAAAGATAATGGGACTAGGGAAGAAACTGTCCAAAAGAAAAGAAGAACTCATTATGGTAGCCACTGTTGGTTTCCTGTTGTCTTGAGTTGAAATTCCATGTTGCTTGTATTGTTCTGTTCTGATCTGCTTTGTTCTGTTCGTTTTGTTTCATTCTCTTTAAAATAAAAAATAAAAAAATTAAAAGAGAAAGAAGAGTGTACATATATAGGCTTACACATGCCTGGATCTTCTCCTAAAGAGTTTAGAAGAATTGATTTTATGGGCTGGGGATTTAGCTCAGCAGTATAAGTGCCTGCCTGGTAAGCGCAAGGTTGTGAGTTCAATCCCCAGCACCAAAAAAAAAAAAAGAGAGAGAGAGAGAAAAGGAATTGATTTTATTGTGTGTGATGTTATCGATAGCTACTTAGAAAACAAGACACTATGGTAACCACTGCTGATTTCTTATCATCTTGTTTTGAAGTCCAATAATACTTTCATTCTTTATTTTGATTGGTTTTAGTCTGTTTTCTATTATTTGATTTCAATATGTGTAAACGCTATTTTGAGGAGAACAAGAGACATTATGGTAGCCATTGTTGATTTTCCTATTGTCTGGTTTTGAAGGCCCATAATACTTTCATTCTTTTGTTTTGATCAGCTTTATATTATTTTGTTTTGTTTGAATTCATTGTGTGTGAAGATGTATTTCAAAGAAAACAAAAGACATTATGGTAGCCACTGTTGATTTCCTGTTGTCTTGTTTTGAAATCCTGTGAAATCCTGATCTGCTTTGTTTTGTTTGGCTATGCTTTGTTTTATTCTCTTTAAAATAAAGAAAAGAAAAACTGTGATGGGAGAAAGAGGAAA
>PVLA01016416.1:0-20806 GCA_004027455.1 Hydrochoerus hydrochaeris
GCATTATCTGTTGTGTGTTCCATACTGGAAAGAGGTTCCCAGCTGCCTGATGGCTTGTAAGTAGTCACTGACTTGACCAAACTTGGTCAAGCTGCTCTCCCTGCTTTAGTTTAGACAAGGCCCAGGACATAGGCTTGCTCTTCTAGGTCCTCATTTCAAGACTCTGGAGACCAAAGAAACACTCCCGTGAGTCCTTGCATACTCTGCTGTGTGCTCACTGGCACCTCTGGGCATCCCCTCCCAGAGACCTTCTGCTGGCCCTGCCCACCCCTCCCTGCAGGACAGGCCCACCTTTCCTGTTTCTCTTTGAGGTGCTGGCTGATCCTGAGTATGGAGTGTCCTCTGCACTGCAATAGTCTTTTCTAACAGTCTCAACTCTAGCTGTATTTCTGGCAGTGCACAATTGCCAAACATCAACCTGTTCACCTTCTGGATGAATGCCTACCTTCTAAATCGTTTTGTCTTTTTTCCACTGTTCTTACAGAGCCATTTTAAATCAATCACTTTGGAAGTGAGTTTATCTGATTTTTAGTTATGTTCCTGTTTACATCAAAATTTATGCTGTACACACAAATTTAAAATTTTTGTCAGTAAACTGAATTCCTTAGTATTATACTATAATCTGTATATTCCTAGACAATACTCTGCTTTAAAATTATTTGGTATGGAGTAACTCAAGCACTAAATTTTGTAATTTTTTATTTATTTTCTCACAGATTTCTGGCATTTACATTTTAATTCCCCTTCCTCTTTCTTTCTTTTGGCAGTATGGGGCATTGAACCCAGGGCTTTCACACATGCTCCATCCCCAGCCTATTTGTTTATTTTTGAGATAGGATTTGCTAAGTTGTCCAGCTTGGGCACTAACTTGAAATCCACCTGTGCTGGCCTCACATAATGATGTGGTTACAGGTGTGTACCACTATGGCTGGCTCAAGATTCCATTCTTGAAAATATCAGTTTCTTTTTCTTTTCATTTATAATCTTTGTCTCAAGTAGAAAGCTTATTGTATACATTTAAATTATTAGTATTCTAGCTAGTCATGGTGCGCTCACAGTTAATGCCAGCTCCTCAAGTGGCTAAAGCAGGAAGAATGCAAGTTTAAGCCAGCTTGGGCCAAAATCAAAAAAAGAGTGAAAGAACTCCCAATAACTTACTACTTTTTAGTTTAAAATTATCATCTTACAGTATGTTTTATATTTGCACCCACTGTTATTTTTACATTTTTATTATTCCTTTTTTTTTTTTTTTTAGTACTGACTCTAGAACCTAGGACCTCATGTTTGCTAGGCAGTCCCTCTACCACAGAGCTATATTCCCAGTCCTATTTCACTTTTTTGCTTTGTTTTGTTGTGTTTTGTTTTGAAATAGAATTTTACTAAGTTGACCAGGTTGGTCTTGAACTTGAGAAGCCTACCTAAGTCTCTTAAGTAGTTGGGATTATAGGCATGTGCCACCATGTGTACTCTATTGTAGCCACACAGGAAATTTAAACATTATATATTACAAACATATACTAATAAAAATATAAGCAAACATAGAATAGAGGTAAAAAGTAGAGCCTCCCAGTGGTTTTGAGGATTAAATAAGGAGGTAAATGTCAAGGTCACACAGGGGAAGAGGTAAATTGGGAGGAAATACTGAACTAATACTTTAAGATATCAAGACAGACAGATGGAACAGACATTGAAGACACAAGAACAGTGCTCCGACTTGAAGTCCAGCCAGAGCCATTTGATAGAGCAGGAAATGAAGGCACAAAAAATATGGAAACCTATCCAGTTGTAGATATGGTGTGTGGCCCTGCAAGACTGGATCCCAAGCCATCCAGCTACAGGCTCTATGCTCAGCCCCAGTATGCTCTGCTCCCTCCTCCCTGTAGACAGCGCTGTGAACCACCAGAACCCAGGGAGCTACCTCTGCTTCCTGTCTCTCTTCCCTCCAAATCCAGGCAGCAACACCTGTGAGCCTGACTGAAAGGGCATCTCACATGTGCTGCTCCCAGCTTTGTCTCTACGGTCATCCAAATCACCACTAGGCCTCTCACAGAAACCCCTCTCTGCTTCCCTTTGTTACTCATCTCCAACCACTTCCCACACAGCAGCTGAGAGTCTGCTCAACACCCAGGTCAGATCATGTCACTCGCCTAGTTAACAGCCCCCTTGGACCCAATAAAGTCCAAACTCCTGGCACTGTCCATACGGCCCTGGGTGGGGTGGTGACCTCCTTTGTTGCCCTCCTCTGGAGCCTCTCCCTCCCTGGGCCATCACTCTCCATTTCTCCAAAGCTCCAGCAAGTATCCACTAAACAACAGTTATGTTATATATTATACTTGTTGCCTTGGCTCACACTGTCCGTTCTGTGTCATACAGTGCTCACAAGAGAAATATTTAATGCAAGGTATATAAATATATAAAGATTAATTCTGGGAAGATGGCAGAACAGTAAGCAGCAGAGTAAACAGCCTCTCTGAGAGAAACAATCCAGATGCTGGAATATAGCATCACGGGGAAGACAAGAAGGGTCCCCTGTACCCAAGAAGAATCTAAAGTGAGAACTGAAGCCCACAGAGAGAGTAAAAAAGAAAAAACTTAAGTGAAGCAGACAGCATTAGCTGGCAGCACCTTTGCCCAGAGGTGGACCCACTGTGCAAGAGAAGCTGTTGCAATCTGGGGATGTATGGTCACAGTGACAGTGGTGGCTGGCAACCCCAGAGGCCTCTGCAAAGACACGTGGTACTGGAGGGGAATGGCAGACACAGAGGATTACACTGGCTGGCAGTGAGTGCAGAAAGCTCAGTCCTCCCACAGGAGAGAGCAATTGGCTGGGAGCCATTTGGATTCAGGCCTGATAAGCTGCTGGCTTCCTCCAGGAGCTCCTAGCTGGGAGCAGACAGTTGGAAATTGCTCGGACTCTGCTTTGCCCCTACACACATTCCAGCAGTTATCACCGAGGTTCCTGCCAGTAGGCAGCTTGGTCTAGTGGCAGCACCCAGCCCCAGCCAGCCTCACCCTCGCGAGCACTTCAATGGCTATGGTGGGGGCTCCCCACAGGTAACCAGCTCAGTCCAGAGGGGGTGGCACCCAGTCCAGCACCAGCATACCCAATGGCCACCATCAGATACCTGTAGTCAGCACTGGCTTGAAGAACAAAACAATCTCACTTCAGACAAATTGTAGCCAGTGCTGAAAATGCCTGGGACCCTACTACGCACTTGCCCAGAAGAACCCAGTAGTATATAAACAGAAGAAACAAAAGGCAGACTCTTGTCTCCAACCCAAGCAGAGTAAGTCCAGCAGATGTAAACATGGAAAAGATTGGAAGTCACACACCTGAAATTTCTGAACTGATGGCAACTGAAGTAAAGAAACAACTTTATGAGGCTACAAAAGAAATTAACAGAAATAGTATCTCAGTTAAGAAAAAAAAAGAAATGAAAAACATAAAGGAATTGCTAAGCACATTTAAAGAAGACATAGATTAAAAAAATAGAGGAGCATAGGAAAATGAGGGAAACCATGAATGAACAATATAAAAAAGATTTAAAATACATGAAACACATTCAAAGAGACATCCAGGAAGTTAAAAACTCCATTGAAAGCTGGCAAAACTGACAGAAACTGAAGAAAGACTTTAAAACCTTGAAGACAGGTTTGCAGTTTGCAATAGTGAAAAGAAAGATCTCTTAAAATAACAAGGAACCAGGAAGTAAAAATTCAAAGGCTCAAAGACAACTCAAAGAAACAAAACTTAAGAATAATAGGTGTAAGTGAAAAAGCAGGGGTCAACACAAATGACATTAAAAGTCTATTTACAGAAGTATAGCAGAAAACTTCCCAAGCATGGAAAAAGGAAGTGACATTCAGATAAGTGAGGCATAAGGAACTCCAGCTAGCCATAACCAAAATAAATCTACACCAAGACATGTAATAATCAAGAAATTCAGCACAAAAACAAAATGCTCAAAGCTGCTAGAGAAAAGAAACAGATCACTTATATTGGAAAACCAATTAGAATCATAGCAGACTTGCCAGCACAAACCATCAAGTCAAGAAGAGCCTGAGTGAAGTATTTCAAGTCCTAAAAAAAAACAACTTCCAACCCAGATTCATGTACCCTGCAAAACTATCTTTCAACCTTAATGGACAATGAACAACTGAAGGAATTCATTAACACTAAACAAACCTTACAAAGAATACTGAAGAACATTCTAGAGAGAGATTAAAAAAAAAAAAAAGACAATGGTTCCAGGAACAGCAGCAGAGGGGGATCACTGAGTGGGACAAACAATGGAATAGAGGGGAAAAATAGGCAATCAACAGCAGGAAAATAGCATGGCAGAGACGAGGAAGAGCATGTTGGCCATAACCACTAACATAGATTGCCTCAATTCACCAATAAAGAGAAACACAGACAGAGTGGATCAGGAGAGAGGATCTATTAATATGACTTATACAAGAAACACATTTAACTCTAAAGGGGGCAAAGAGAAACACAGGCAGAGTGGATCAGGAGAGAGGATCCATCAATATGATTCATACAAGAAACACACTTAACTCGAAAGGGGGTTCATAGACTGAAAGTAAAAGGAGAGAGAACAATGCTCTGTATGACAGGGATGCAGAAAGAAGTGGGGGTAGCCTGCCCATCAGCTGCAGAGTGGATAGGAAAGACATGGCATTTCTATGCAATGGAGAGCTACTCAGCTACAAAGAAAAATAGCCTCAAGGCTCTTATAGGTAAATGGATACAAATTTGAGATCATGCTCATGGATGAAATGGTTCAGAGTCACATGAGTGAATATCGTGTTGTCTCCTTAGTATAAAAAACTAAAGGAGTTAGTGGGATCCAAAATTCACAATACATATGGAAAGTGAAAGGGGAGGAAGTGTCTAAAAAGGGAAGGCAGTGACCACTATTAATCTATTATTGTGATTTGAAACCCATATTGTTTTCATTGTTCTGTTTAATTTGGTTTTATTCTGTTTTGATTTGTTTAATTTTATTATATTCGATGGCAAGGACAATTATTTCAACGATAACAAAATATGTTATGGTAGCCATTGTAGATTTCTTACTATATTGTTTTGAAGCCCTGTATCGCTTTGTTTTGTTTTGATTGATTTTATTCTATTGTTTTGTTTGACTATATCATGTCATAAGGTATAAGAAACTACTTTGAAGATAACAAGATGCATTATGGTACCCACTGTTGTTTTACTGTTATCTTGTTTTGAAGTCTTGTACTGCTTCCATTGTTTTGTTTTTATTGGTTTTATTATGTACTATTTGGTTTGATCTGGAAGGTTGAAGGGTCTAAGCTGAAAACCAGGAAGCGATGTCCAAGGTGACAGAAAAGACTGGAGCTCCTCCAAAGAAACAGAAGCTTTCCTTCTTCATTTCCTTTTTATTCCATTCAGGCAGCAAGCCTATTGGGTGCTGTCACTCACACCCAGGGTGGGTTTTCAGTCTTCAGGGAATCCCCTCAGCCACACCTAGAACTATGCTGATCCAATTTAGTTGGGATATTCCTTACTCACACCGACACCACCAGCTATCTATCACACCCTTTCCCTGGAAGGTCTTTCTCCCTCTGGTCCTCCCCTTGGAAGCCAGTCTCTGGTAGACCTGCCTGGACTCAGAACCTGAGAAGTTTTCTCCCCATCGCAGCAACTCTTTCACCATCAGGGCACACAGTATACAGTGATGACTCTCACTGCTCACTCAATGCCTACCTTTTCCAAAATAAAGTCCAGAGAGCAAAGATCTCACCAGCATAAGTCCTAGCCCAGCACATACTTCCCAGACAGGTGTATAAAGAAAAACAACTGTTAGCCGAGGGTAGATAGATGTAAGACAATGACATCTCAAGGTGTGAGATTTTTCCATGGATTACACTAAATATCTGGCTGCCTGATGAAACTGCTTCTCTCAAATATCAAAAGTCCAGAAATCAAAGTGAGCACCACATCCAAGGAGATTTGGAAGATGTCTTAGAGCTGGCAGTGCCTCATGGACCAGAGGATGAAGGCACCTTGGTGACCAGTGACTCTGATTTGTCCTCCTTGTCTGTGTAGGCACTTGGGGTTTCTCTGACAAAGATAGCAAACTCAGCTTTCTGAAGATGAAACACTGTGCTCCCAGAAAGACTTGATCAACATAAAAATCCTTCTCAGAACAATTTTCATGATAGTTTGAAGTACTATCTATTTTGTAAGTCATCCAGCACCAGTATCTAAGGATTACATTTGGTTTCACAATCCACATCAAGTGCTTAACTGAGTCAAGAATTCTGGATCAAATTCTCCTCTTAGCCAAGAGCCACAGAGAACTGAAGACTGGCCACATCCTCAACTCCAACTTCATCTTCTAGTGCAGACCTTTGTGCAAGGAACCTGGCCCACTGAAGTAGACGTCTGGCAATATTCACATCTAAAATTGTACTCTAGAATACAGGCTAAGTCTCTTAGTTCAGCTGCTATAACAAAATACCACAGCCTGAGTAACTTATAAGTAGCAAGAATTTATTTCTCACTCTTTTGGAGGGCAAAGAATCCAAAATCAAGGCACTATCAAATATCCAGTGAAGGTGCACTTTCTGGGTTCCTGTGTCTTCCCCTGCCAGAAAGGATTAACCAGCTGTCTTGGACCTCTTTTATAAGGGCAGTGACCCCATTCCTAAGGGCTCTGCTCCAAGGCCTAATCAGCTTTCAATGGTTCCACATCCCAAACCCCATCACCCCAGGAGTTAGGATTTTGCATATAAATTTGGGGGAATAGAACCCTTCAGGCTATGGAGTTACAGTATTTGCGAATTGCAGTGATGAGACCCTTTCTCCATCCATCTCACTCCCAGGGGAAGGAGAACTGCCCATGAGGGAAGAGGTCAGGGACATCTACTGTTGATAACACCCTAAGAGGAACATTTCTTGCATACAAGGGCATCACAAACATGCATATGACAGGAGCATGAAATGGGTTATGTATGAGTTTGTCTGGGAAGCAGTGATAATCCTAACAAGTTGCTACAGACTTAAGAGTACTTCCTAATGTAAAGTACACCTAGAAGAAAGCTGCCAACAGCTCATGAGAAGATACCTGAGACTCTCTGTGGTCTCTGGAGGATCCTAAAGCATTGTAAACAAGAATCGTGATACCTCATCAAATCTTCTATGCCTGCCCCCTTCTCCCCCACCATGCATCTTCTTTATGTTTGCAAATATAACCTACTCATTGGACTCAGTTTTGCCCTGGCTGTGCCCTGTTCCTCTGTCTGTCTGCACCTCCCCAGATTCTCCCAGCTCACTCCTTCTGCCACACTGTCTTCCACTCATGGACCTGAACAGACAATAACACACCCCATCATTCTCATTATCCCAGCTTTGCTTAAATAGACTTATGCATTTATCCTTTGTTTACCGTCCAATAAAATGCAGGCTTCGTGTTTTCTATTTCTTTCTCTCTGCTGTATTTGCCAAAGCCTAAGCGTCTGATAGACAGGAGATGTACAGTAAATATCGGTCAAATGAGTAAGTAAATACAGATTTTCTTGTCTGGGGTCATCTTGTTTGTTTGGTTAATTCTCCAATGATGCTATCAGACATGTCAGAGCTCAGTGTCATGGTAAAGATGCATTCTTCACTTTCTCTAATGCCTGTTCACATGGGCAATGACCAGTAAAACAGATTTCCAGGAGAACCAAATCATGTCCTCTCCCCTTCACATCCATTGTTCTCTAATGTAAGATTTTCCTTCCCTTTTTGCCTCTTTACCAAGTTTATCTAGGGATTCACAAATTACACTTTCATCATGATTAAATGTAAAGGAAGGGCCCTTCACAGTTGGGTTTGGATCAGGTGTGGCAAAGAACAGCTCTTGACAGCTCACTGCACCCATCCCTGGGAAGCCCCTCTCTTCTCACTCAGTTACAAACTATTCTTTCAGGCTTTCTCATTTTTAAAAAAAGCTTCAGTGTTTTGATTTGAAACCCAGGCCTCCCCTGTTTTTATTAACTTCCTGCAGAGGAGGGACCAACTGTGTGCAGGTCAACAGTGCCATACAGATGCTTCCAGGAACATGGCTTAAAACACACACAAAAGAGACAGGGAGTCATGACCGTGCTGAGGGACTATCCAGGAGAGCAGCCTGTTCTGCTTGGAATGGGAAAGACTGCTTCAGAGGACATAGTGTCAAAGCCACCACTGTCCATTCCTGAGAGCAGGTAGACGGAAGGAAAGAGGCCAGAGATGGAATTCAACACAACGTGCAGACCCAGACATCTTCCCCACACATTTATTCTGCCTGCTTAGGAAGAGCAAACACACCTGGAAGGAAAGGTGAAGTGGGCTGTCCCTGCCCAAGTAAAAACTATGGCACTGGACAGGGCTCTCACAGTCTGTGAACCCAAGACCTGTTAACAGCACCCAATACCTGCAGCTGATGGCACCTAGTGACAGAAACTGAAAGGCATTACTTTTCCTAAATGCTTTCATCTCAGGACATCGCGCCTTTCCCAAAAACTCTGCTATGGTGCCACTCTTCTGGTCACCAGCAGATACGAGACCCCGGTGTCCTCATGTGTCAAACTGTACCCCTCTGATTCCCAGGAAGGAAGGGAAGGTGAGGGGTAGGGGCTGTTGCTCTCCAGCTCTCTTCATTAGCTCACTGTTACAAGCCAGCTTTTCTCCAGCATAAATTTCCACCTTAAATCACTCAACATCCCCGTCACCCCTGGTAAGGATCCCTTTTCAGTTTTTCCTACATGAATCCCATGTCTTTGAATGATTCTGTTTGTCAATTAGTACAAAACATGAACTCATTTTCCCAGTTCCCCTCATTATTAAAGCTATAACTAAAATCAGAACTTCTGCTTGGCATTCATAGCTAGTGCCATTAGTGTCAATATAATTTTAATAAAAATAAAAGGATATGCTGTTTGGGAAACTCTGTGCCTTAGTGTAAGTCACACATGTGAGGAATGACAAGGAGTATATCTGGTCTTTGTCCTAGCCTAGGTGGAGTTTTAAAAGCCATGGGAATTTCCTGAGAGATGAGAGTGTCTTTGTTACGCTCCTGAGGTGACTCCTGGCAGCCCCATAGGTGGCTTCAGGATTTTAGCTGGTCAGCAGAAAACTAAACATGGTTATGGGGCTGGAACTCTGGGTCAGCTGACCTCTGAGAAAAAAAAAGGAGGGCTGGATATTGAGTTCAACTGTGTGATAAGAAATCAAATCAGTTCCATCTACATAAGGGAACCTTGACTAATGCTCTGCACACTGTGGCTCCCAAGCACTTCCTGGATAGTGGAAACACAGATGGGCAGCGAGGGTGGCCCACCCTGAGTCCATGGGGCTAGGGCATGGACAATGTTTGGGTAGCCATTGTAATAAATCTCCAAACAGAAGTAGAGCTCTTTCAGTGAGTTCTCCAATCAGGCTAGTAAATTTTAAATCAGAGTGGGTATCACTGACAATTCCACATTTATGGCCCACCAAGCAGAGGAGTGGGGAGTAAACAAGACTTGTGATTCGCATTGGAAGTGGGGGCAGAGTCCTGGAGGATGAGCTCCTGAACCTGTGTCGTCTGATGATAACCCCAAAAGGGTCCAAAATTAATTCCATCCCACCTACCCATCTGCATTCACAGCTAGTGTCAATATAATTTTAATAAAAAAAAAATAGGAGTAGAAAAAGAGCACCAGATGTCTTAAAGGTGTACATGCATTTAAAATACTATAAAATATTGAAAATAGAAGTGGTTAGAAAGTGGTCAGAAGTGGTCAATTCAGAGATCAGCCATGTCTCAGGTGACTTAAAAGTGAACCACTTCAATGGGGAGGACATGCTGTTGATTTGAAATAAAATCACATCCAGGAAACAGGCAGAAGCTCCTTTACTAAAATAGCTGCAGGGATGTTATTTATCAAGGAAGATGTTTTTAGAATAAAATGAAAGCCATGCATGGGGATGCATGCCTTACTTCCAGGCCTTTCTGTCAAGAAGTGAGGTAGTAGAATATATCTGAACAGGACATTTAGGACTTCAATATAAACAAAATACCAGTGCATTAGAGATGTTTATCTAAAACAATGGTAGTTTTGCACAGCCCTAAATAGACTATAAAGGACTAAGAAACCAGCCCTTCTTTCCTACTCAACACTACTGTGTTGAAACTGCCATGAGGTTGTTGCCCTTGTTCACATTATTCTCATAAACCAACTACACACTGCTAACCTCAAACCAACCTCCAGACTTCTAGATATGGGTGCAATGGATGGCTCATTTGCACTTGGCTGCCTATGTGCTTTTGTGGCTGAGACAGAAAAGGAACAAAAGAAATGAAATCAGCTCAGGCCTGGGCACACTCAGCCATCAATTCAGGGAAGGCCTCCAGAATCCACTCAAGGAGGGCCTAGAACAAGTTTGTCAAGAATGGACACTGATAAAAGAAGCCAGCTCATCCAGCCAATGACCTGTTGGTGTCATAAGCCCCAACTCCCCTCACACAGTGTGGTAACTTCCTTTGAAACAAACATGACATCTGCTCACACCCATGCAAAGGGCCCAACCACCCCTTTTCACCGTTTAACCACATAGCTTCTCTTCTCTCCCTTCCCACTCACACTCCTTCTACCAACCAATGGGAAGGAAGAGTTGAGCTCCTTTAGCTCCTGATTTTTTTTGCTGGTTGACAGTGCAGTGAAGTAATTTCTTTTTGCCAAACCCCAGTATCATGGTATTGGATTCTAAGTGCATTGAGCATCAGGCTGGGTTCTGTGATAGTGCTCTGTGATATGCGTATTTATAATGGGAAATCTGAATTTTGTTAAATGTCAATATTTTTAAGTGTACAGTTCAGTTGTGATGAGATATCACTCTGTTTTGAAAGATATCACCAGAACTTTTTCATCTTGCAGAACTGAAACTCCACTCTGACCAAATAACAATGCCTCCTTTTCCTCACTTGACCCTCAACAAACACCATGCTGCTTTGTGTTTCTATGAACTGGGGTCCTCTGGATACCTTATATTAGTGGAATTAGATATTTATCTTTCTACCAGAGGCTTACTCAACCTAGCATAACATGCCAGGTTCATCCGTGGGTGCATGTGGCAAGATTGCCTTTGCATCCAAAGGCTGAATACCCAGCTAATGTGCGTGTGAACTGCATTTTGTTTATCCACACACATGTGGGTCTACACTGGGCTGCTCTCACCAACTGGCTACTGTGAAGTATATAGCAATGAACACAGGTGTGCAAATATTTCTTCAGTATCCTACATCCACTCCCAGAAGTAGGATCACTCAATCCTATGGTAGCCTTACTGTTAGCTGTTTGAGGAACTGCCACCTTGTTCTTCGTAGCAGTTCTGAGTTGCTCTTCAATCTTGCTCTTTGAGATCAGCACAATCCAAGGAGATTATCTTGGATTATCTGGGTGAGCCCAATCTAATCAGGAGCCTTGAAAGCAGAACCTTCTTTTACTAGGGGAAGGAGGGAAGGTAGAAAAGAGATCCCAGAAAGAAAAGGCTGAGATTCCACAAGTTGAGGACTCAATACATCTTGCCTGGTTCTAGACAGTGCAGGCAGATGCAAAGGACTGGCAGCAGCCAGTGGGAGCTAAATTAGCCCCTGCAGGATGCAAAGACCTCTGTTTGATACTGAAACCCATCACCAAAATGGTCTGGCAGAAGGATTCTCTGCGAAGTCACCACAAAGGCAGGTAACCCTGCCAAGCACCTTAAGTTTAGTGTTCTGAGACTCCTCACAGGCCTCTCATATATAGAACAGTGACATAATACAGATGTTATTTTAACTGTTAAATTTTTGGCTGCAACATTTCTTAAGGCTGCAACAGCAAACATACCCTTTCCCACCCTCACCTGAGTCTGTCCCAGCCCTCTGAGGTGACAGCTGGAGAGCCTAACTGATCCCGTGTCAATTTCCCTAGAGGCCAGGACTAGGGTTTTGGAGAGGTGGCTTTGTTTTGTTTTTTTCCCCTATGACTCTGCTAGAGGTCCACAAAAGCAGCAAGCATCTGATGCTGCAAAAGGCAAAGTCAGCTTCCTGATCAGTGGCCGAGAATAATGGGGGGACAGGCACAGACATCATCAGCCAATCTCCCCTGTGGTGCTCTGCCAGGGGCAGGCATATCTCCACTCTTCTTTAAACTCCCCACATCCCTTACTCTAAAATATTTGCTTGCAGTTTTTTAAAAAGCTACCCATAATCCCAGGACTCAGGAGGCTGAAGCAGGAGGATCACTTTGAGTTTGAGGCCAGCCTGGTATATATAATGAGTTCAAGGCCAGCCTGAACTATATAGTCAGAGCCTGTCTCATAAGCAAATTCAAGAGTACAGCAGGTGATACTGAAAAGTACATGTGCTCTAGGAAGTGTCCAGGAATACAGTCTTACCACATAGTCCTCTTTCTTTCTTTTAGCCAGAATCACTCATACATACTATTCTAAGAGTATTTTGTATATTAGTACATATAGAGCCGGCTTCCTATTTCCCCCATTTCCTTTAATGATCACATAAAAAGGTTAAAATTACAAACAAGCATAAATGAATATCCCTTCATTTTTCAAACATTTAAATCTCCATGATACACACTCAAAAGTAGAACTCCTGGGTTTAATGATGAATGCAAGAAACATTGAAAGAGAATTGACCAAAGAGTATACTGAATTTATTCCCCCACAAAGGGAGGGTGAGAGTCCCTGTTTTGCTTATGGTCTCTGTAACATGGGTTATGTTGCATATTTTTTCACTTTTTCTATTTTCTGAAGTAGAAAAATGGTTTCTCCTTGCACTACCTACATTCCTTCTATTCTCAGTGAAGTGTAGCATTTTTCTCTATGTTCACTGGATATTTATAATGCTTTTCATGTCCTATTTATGAGTCTTGCAAATCTTCCATCATGTGGTTTTTAAATTGATTTATTCAAGTTACTTTCATGTGAAAGGAATAAAGCCTTTTGTCTAATGTGCTCCAAAAATTTTTCTCCTTAGGTTCTCTTCTGAGGCTTCTAATTAGTTGCTGTCACAATTATAAATTCATACGCAGTTAAACAGATCAATGTTTTTCTTTTAGGCTTTGGTTTAGGACTATTGTTTAATTACTTTTCCTCCACTGCAAGATTACTTTAAAATTCTACCTACTATATCACATCTCCTTCTGTAATGCTCAGACCATTGACTAACCAAATGCGCCACCATCTTGTTCTGTATGTGCCATTTTAAAATTAAGTTTCTGTTTCATAACATAAGTTTCCTTTTCCCCGAACTGACGCTTCGCTTGCCACCCTCAATAACCAACCAGCTTTCTCCCCGTGTTCTTACCACCCAGAATTCATCAATCATTGCTAGTCTCGTCCTCCCCATACCCACTATAAAGGTAACCACCCTTAGTTGTTAGGCGCGCAGTCTCGAGATCCATCAACAGAGACTGCGCCGCCAGGCTTGGCAATAAAACTCCTTCACTCTTGATTGAATGGCTTTCATTTCTAAATCATCATTGTACTATTACACCTTCATTTCTGTATTTTATCCATCTATATTTTAATGTAAGGAGAAAGAAGGCAGATTTACTTTTCCCCAAACAGCCAAAAGTATTCCTAAGTATAGTTATTGAAAAAGCTACCTTTTCCTTGATGCTGTGAAGTACTATCTTTATCATATAATACATATATCATATAGTACATATAAACTCTATACTAAATTTATTTTTTACCTCTCTGCTTTGGAAGTACTATCTTTATCATATAATACATATATCATATAGTACATATAAACTCTATACTAAATTTATTTTTTACCTCTCTGCTTTGGTATCACCAAACTGTTTTAACTATGTAATTGTATTATACATTTTAAAATATTGTATTACTAGCTGGGCGTGGTGGCTCATGCCTGTAATCCCAGCACTCGGGAGGCTGGGGCAGGAGGATCATTGAGTTTGAGACCAGCCTGGGCTACAAAGTGAGCTCAAGGCCAGCTTGTACTGCATAGCAAGACCCTGTCTCAAAAAGACAAAAAAAAAAAAAAAAAAAAATTGTATTACTTTTGCATATTTGTTAGCTTTTTTAATGTTTTCAGATTATTTTTTTATCAACATCCAAAAATTTGTTCATGATATTTTGATTTTCTTTGTTGTTTACTTTATTTATTTAGCATGAGGGAGGGAGGGTCTTACTATACAGTTCAGGCTGTAGCCCCAGGCTGGCCTCAAACTCCCAGTGATCCATCTGTCTAAGCCTCCCAAGTGTTGGGATGACAGGTGTGTACCACCATTGGCTTGATATTTTGATTTTATGAATTTTTATTTGACCCAGTTAAGTCATGGGTGTTATGAACCCTTGAAGTTTACTTACCCAGATCGAAGCCATGATATCTCTCCTTTTCCTTCAGCCAAAATGTCACTGACCTATTTTAAAAACAAACAAACACTAACTTATAAATCTGTGAGTCAAAATAATCTCAGTCCAGCTGTTAATCTTTTTTTTTTTTTGTCTAGCATTTTTTGAGACAGGTGTCACTATGTAGCTCAAGCTGGTCTTGAACTCACTGTGTAACCCAGGTTGTCCTTCAACTAACTCACAGTGGTCCTCCTGCCTCAGCTTCCCAAGTGTTGGGATTACAAGTGTGCCTGTATACTTGGACAGATCATACCTGCTGCCAACTCTCAATCTTTAATCCAGAAAACAGAAATCAACATTCAAAGAAACACCTTCTCAGAAAAAGAATGTCTCTGACATCAGGAATCCATTTACTGAACAAGTATTTACTGGGCATTTAGCATGTACAAAAAACTGTGCTATGACACTCAGGGTGCCATGACAAGGAAGAAAAAATAGCAGTGCTTAAGGGCTTGTTAGAATACGCCTCCCGAAAAGTGAACAGCCTGTTTTTGACTTACTTAAAAACCCAGAAGCCAAGAGAGGTGAGTGCAGCTAAAGTCTATAGTCCCAGATATTGAGGAAGCTGAGGTAGGAGGATCACTGGAGCCCAGGACTTCAAGGCCAGTTTGGGCAGCACAGCAATACTAAGTCTCAAAATTAAAAAATAAATAAATTTTTTAAAAATTCCAGTATAACTACTGCCTTTTTTTTGTGCTGGAAATTAAACCCAGGTACTCTGCACTAACCTACATCCCCAGCCCTGTTCTTTTTAGTTTGAGACAGGAACTCACATTCCCCAGGCTGGACCTGAACTCATGATTCTCCTGCCTCAGCCTCCCAAAGTGCCGGGATTATAGATGTGGGCCACCATATTACTAATTTATTTTAACCAGGACACACTGCATCACAGGGAAAAGGAAGAGACAGAAAACTGCTCTTGCCCCTCCAAATTAACACAGATCCTAGCTGGCTTGTTTGACTGTTTCTGCAGTCACCCATGTCCTGCTGGCTCCATGTCCTGTCTGCTCCTACAGGAGGCCAGGCCAGTCATTGGATGGGGCCCAGGCGAACAAGGTCTTCCCTCCCCCAAGGGCATTCCTACAAGCTGGCTGATCTCCAGCACTGATTTAGAAACACAAACTGACCCCACCCATCCTGGAAACGAAATATTCTAAAAATCCAACAACAGCCCTGGAGCTGGGTTCCAAAGGAAAGCTTATAGTATAGTTCCTGGAATAGTGAGCCCTGGATTCCCAGGCGGTCTTTGGCCTAGGCCTGTCCAGTTGTGTCTAGGCCTCCATCTCTCTCGCTCCACAGTACACAATGGACACAAGGGATTCCTAAGAGTTCTACCTTTGCTTTTAAAGCTAGACACGATTTCTCTGTGCCCCATGTATAATATCAGCCAGCATCCTGTATTCCTACTATGTGCTGGCTAGCATACAAAAGTACTGGAAGATCAACCTGCAAGGTGGGTGTTTTTGCCTTATTTCTTTATTGTAGCACAGCAGGCATGAAAGAAATGTATGACGTGAATGACTTAATATGAACCACAAATAGTCCAGGGAGTTGGAGGCCACCCATAGATAACATCGCGGTGTGCACAGGCAGAAGCAGGGGCGCAGAGGGAGGGGTTAAACTTTGCAGTCTCCCTACCTAGCACAGGCAGCAGACTGCTAGGGCAGAACTCAAGGTGGGTTTTCTGCCTCACTCATGTTCCTGGACACACCTGGCCAAAACAGCCACCCAGTCCCCGTTGATCCAGTGTAATTTCTAAAATATTAAGAATGATTACTGATTTACCACTTAATTTTTATGAACACTCCACCCTGGAGGCTAAACGCTCTAAACAATAGAACTTCAAACCCTTCCTGCGAGTGTTAACAGAGGCCGCCTATTTCCTTCACTTCACTTCCCTCTAAACAGATTTCGCCACACACTCAAACGGCTCGGACAACAGCGATCTGGTTTTCTTTACTTTTTCACTATTTCCATTCTGCTCAGCCTAAAGTTTTGCGTCTTCACTGATAAATCAGTGACAGTATCTGCACGAAATAACTATTGCAATGTTGCTGACAGAAGTGGACAGGCGGCTCTCGGGGCGGGTTGAACCTCGGGTGCTGAACCGGGTTCCCAGCAGCAGAGGGGCCGCGCCCGGACCCTCACCCGCGGGCGCAAATGCCAGAAGCTCAGCCTCGGTCCAAAGCACGCGTCAGCCGCTGCAGCCGGAGGAAACGGAGCGTCCGTTCTGGGAGAGGCCAAGGCCACCTGCCCACGCCCAGCGGCTCCTAAATCCTTTCTCCACTCCGCTGCGAAAAAGTGGATCGGCCACCACGAGCCACTCCATCTGCGACTCCGAGGACCCTTCCTGCCCCCGCTCTTCTTCTGTCCCCAGGAGCTTTACAAGCAAAGAGGTCGCCAGGCTCACAGGGTCCCTCCGGCTCGAGCGGGGACAGCGGGGTGTCCGCCCCGTCCCCGCCCAGACGCACGCGCTACTGCTCCCCTGCCTCAGTCTCCCCGATTCTTAAGAACTGGGCTCCGGGTCTACAGGGTCCCCCTCCCCCGCCACTATGCCCTCCCCGCGCCGCGGAGCCGGGCGGGTGCAGCACAGCGCTGCTGGGGGTCGCGGGCCGAGACACTCACCTGAGAGAGCAAGGCTGAGGGGACGCGCACGCCCCGAGCTGCGGCTCCGCTCCGTGACCGCCCCGCCCCAGCCCCGCCCCCAGCCCAGGCTTCCATCCGGGCCAGCGCCCGGGCGGGAAGGGGAGGCCACGCCCACGCGGCCGGGCTCTGCCCCGGGGCCCTCGGCCCCTGGCCAGCCATCCCTGAGCCTCCCATCTCGCCATCGCCTCTTTTTCAGCCCTCTCTACTCGCTTCCTTGTACTAGTGGCTTCGGAATATTTCACTTTTTTTTCCCGAGGCACCTTGGATGGAGGAATTGGTCCTCGCTTCCGGGAGCTCCTGCCCGGTGCAGAGGCCAACACTGAGCGCAAAAATGGCCAGTATCCAGTCTTTTGGGCGGGGCACGGTTCTGAATCCCTGCCCCCGGCTCGGATCTCGGTCTGTGTCCCAGCCGCTCCGTGAAGGACTTGCTGTCATCACTCCCACTTTATAAGTGAGCAAACAGACCCAGAGAGGGTTAGCGAAGTTCAGCGGTCACATAGCAAGTAAACGGCCCAGCTAGGCGTTGGGTCCGGGGTATTTTAGCAGTCCCTGCTAAACTCCCAGACTAGCTAAGGAGAGGATTAGAACCCGAGATCTGGGAGGCAATCAGGTGCAAGGGCATTAGGAACGACGAAAGAAAGTTCACAAAACTGAAAAGTAAAACCCTACTTGTACCGAAGGAATTGTGAGCAATTGTATTTTGGAAGATGTAAAAACTACCATTTATCTGGTAGCAGGCAATAAAGTAATTGTTTTCATTAACTTTGCTTTTTTTTTTTTAATCTTAAATGCACCTCCTGGAAATGCTATTTCTGTCAGATTTACAGGTGAGAAACCGAAGCTTAGAAAGTCAGGAAATTTGCCATGAATCTTTTAAGTACAAAGGCTCCTCCCTGGGAACCGCGTTTCTGGCCCGAAACATCATTTATCTGCAAACTGGGTATCACTGCAAGTTTTTGAGAGGCAAATATGGGATACATCGTCTAAAAAGATAATTCTTCAAGTTGGACCTCTAGTTTAGTATCTTCAATGCCTGTTTTGATATATTATGTATTAATTCGGTATTTCCTTCCAAGTTATTTTTTTCCCCATGTGACCCTGACATTTACCTCATTTAATCCTCAAAACCACTGGGAGGTACTGTGAGTTTCGAGACCCCCGCCGCGTGTAGGGAGAAGCCAACAGACTTCCTCTCATGCAATATGCAAGGGGTTTTATTTGTTGTCCAAGCATGCGTGGGGCGCACTGAACACGCAGGAACAGAGAGCCACGAGGCATGCCGGAGCATGGCTTTTAAAACTACAGGACAAAGGAAGGCAGGGCTTTGGCAAGCGCGGTTACAGAAACAGAAGGCATTGCTTAGTTTAAATGGCTTTCTACATTCATTGGAGGTGACTATAGGGTGGTCTAGAGTCGGGGGGCGGAGGGTGTTTCCTAATATGGGCAGTAGATGCCCAGGGAAGGTACGTGCCATAAATTCCTTAAACACCGGATGGGGTTGTTTCTACCTTGCAGCCCAGGTTTTCTAGTCAGCTTTATCCTTGTCTGAATTTAACCTAGGCAGCTTTAACTATAATGGCTCAATTCCCAGAATATTGGGAGGAGACGAGAGCATGGAGCAGCGCAGACTATGCACTGTTAATAAGAGAAAATTTCTCTTACAGTACTATTGTTATCTCTATTCTATTTTTATTTATTCTTTCATTAGTACCTGTTTGTGGTACATAATGCTTACATTCCTGATATGGATACAATAAAAGTTATGCATTTGGCATGGTGGCACATGCCTATAATCCCAACTACTCAAGAGGCTGAGGTAGGAGGCTCTCAAGTTTGAAGCCAACCTGGGCAACTTACTAAGATTCTGTCTCAAAAAAAGAAAAAAAGAAAAGTAAAATAAGGCTGAGGATGTAGCTTCATGTGCTTGCCTAGTGTACATGAAGCCCTGGGTGCAAAAGTCAGTACTGAAAAAACAAAACATCCAAAATTTCAAGAAAAAATAGATAATAAAAATGGACAAATAACAGCAGATATAAATATATAATACGTAGTATGATAATTTTAAACCAAACAGTATTAATAATACAAGTGAGTTGCTTCTTTTCCCATTTTAATTTGGTTTGAGTTGAGTTTTGCCGAATTGTCCAAGCTGACCTCCAACTGGCAACACACCTGACTTAGCCTCTTTAGTACCTGGAATTACAGTTATGTACAGCCACCATGCCCAGCTAAAATGTTAGTAATTTAAATTTATATAGTAACTTTTCTACATGATATAGAGCCAGTGATTGGAAAGAAAATGAAACTGGTATTTTCAAGACAAGGAGCTAGAGCCAGGAATGTGGTACAGACCTGCAATCACACCACTATGAGAGGCTAAAGCTGGATAACTTAGCAAGAACTTGTATCAAAAATTTTAAAAAATAAGCTGGAGATGGACCTCCATGGTGAAGGTCCTGGTATCAATATCCAGTATTGCCAAAAGACAAAACATATGGGAGATTTTTTAAAATGCCAGAAATCTGTGAATAAAAATAACAGTGTGTTTTAGTTATTTGATATCAAACATTTTAAAGCATAGCATTATTAAGGGTATGTTATGGGTTCTGTCTAGATGTCCCCCCAAAGCCTCAGGTGGTCATAGGTGGGTTTTTCAGAGGTGGCTGGATCTAGAGTGTGTGATGCTGGAATCAAGGACAAGACAGTGAGACTGATTCACAGTGCAATGCTAGCTGTAAGGGTATGAGTGCCACTTGGGGTAGCCTGGATAACATATAAGAGGCAGAAATAGGGATGCTGTTTTCCCTGTGTCTTGTCCCTTGCTGTTTGCTGCTTGCTGGTTGCTGCCTACTTAGTACCTCAGCTTTCTACCTGCCATGCACTATTTCTCCTCTGTTATGCCCATCTGCCTTGCCACTAGGGGCCAGCCACTATGGACTGAAACCTCTACAAACTGTGAGCCAAATAAACCCTTCCCCATTTAACCTTCGCTGTCCAGTATTTTGTTTCAGCAACAAGTATCTAAGACCGAGTACACAGATTAAATTCCAATGATAAGGAATTGAACCTATTGAAAAACAATTTAAATTTGTATATATATATAACCTGAAGTTTTGATATAAATAGCAACATAACTGAAAATTAAACTCATTTCCAAAGTGATTGGTTTAAAATGGCTCTCCAAGAACCAGTGGAAAGGGCCAGGGATTTAGCTCAGCTACACAAAGGCCTACTTGACAACTGCAAGCTTGTGAGTTTGATCCTCAGTTTAAAAAAAAAAAAAAAAGAACCAGTAGAAAAAAGAAAACAATTTAGGAGGTGAACAGATTGATCTTTGGCAGGGTGCACTGCCAGAAAGACAGCTAGAGACTGTTAGAAAAGACTATTGCAGTGCAGAGGGCACTCCACACTCAGGATTAGCCAGGACCTCAAAGTGAAATGGGAAAGATGGGCCTGTCCTGCAGGGATGGGTGGGCAGTGCCAGCAGAAGGTCTCTGGGAGGGGATGCCCAGAGGTGCCAGTGAACACACAGCAGAGTCTGCAAGGACTCACGGGAGTGTTTCTTTGGTCTCCAGAGTCTTGAAATGAGGACCTAGAAGAGCAAGCCTATGTCCTGGGCCTTGTCTAAACTAAAGCAGGGAGAGCAGCTTGACCAAGTTTGGTCAAGTCAGTGACTACTTACAAGCCATCAGGCAGCTGGGAACCTCTTTCCAGTATGGAACACACAACAGATAATGC
>PVLA01016417.1:0-20800 GCA_004027455.1 Hydrochoerus hydrochaeris
CTCCGCCGCCCAACTCTAGACCTCCCTATGGTCGTCTCCTCCAATAAATGTAAAAAGCCACTTAAACTAACCAATGCCATCTGCTTCTGTGACCACGCTTGCAAAGACCCCTCCTCCCTTTGTTCTATAGCTTAAAAGCCCTGCTCCGGCTCAACTCGGGGCTCTCTGTTCCTGCGTGTTCAGTGAGCCCCACGCATGCGTGGACAATAAAGACCCCTTGCCAATTGCATGAGAAGGCGTCTGGTGGAGTCTTCCTACATGCGGTGGGCGTCTCGTCCCCCACAGTGTTGTAAATTTTAACACACCATTGAGAAAGTCGTAAAAGTGACAGAGTGCTAGGCATGGTGGTGCACACGTGTAATCCTAGTACTCTGGATGAAGGAGAATTAAAATTTCAAATAAAAGCCTGCCCAGAAAGCCCAGGAAGGATACTCTCCAACACCCAACGGACATGTCCAGGCAATCCTGATAACAGAACATTCCCTTCTGTGAGTAACCCATTCCTTTGTGTAACTATCTTCAGAGCTCAGAAGTTCCAGTGCCCAAGCTGCTCTGAGCCGGGATAGCCAAATAAAAATCTTCCTCTGCCTTTCCGGAGTGTACTCTTGGTTTCTTAGCCATCTGAAAATGTCGGTATCCTGTTTTCCACAACACTAGGGCAGACACCACACCACTGATTGACTCCACCAAGTAGGAAAGGGGGAGCAGGACTTAGCATTCACGCACACAAATGAGTGTGGGAACAAAACAGGAATTAGTAGTGACTCTATCCATCTGTCTTATCCAATGGATTCCAATCCCGGAAGCCCTAGGTGGGGAACTCACTGAAACACGTGGAGGAATTTTTTGGACTCATTTTCTCTTTTTCTCTGTTGTCTTTGGGGGATTCTTTCTTTTTCTTCCTTTCTTTTGTTCTTTTTTGTATTCCTTTTTAAAAAAATTTTTATTTAAAGAGAGGAGAAAAATAAAGCAAAACAGAAAAAAAAAGGGTAGAAACAATACAGAATTTCAAGAACAGTAAGAAATCACTAGTTGATACATTACATATTGTCTTCCTGGATGTAGTTGTTCAAGTTACAAAATCAAAGCATACAAAGTGGACATTCAAACAGTGAGACTGCAAACAGCTCCGTTCTCTGATCCAAAAAAAACTTAGCAACATAATTATCAATCCTACACCCTTAAATATACATGCAGTTATATCCTTTAGAGCACCTGCTTTTCCTCCTTTTGCTTTTTAAGTCCATTATCTGTTTAGTTATATCTAGTTTTAGGTTGCTCAGTACCTTGCTGATCTGTTCTGTTGTTGTTATTTACTTTTTAAAAATTATTATTTTTTATTTTATTTATTTATTTTATTTTGAAGGTAGTAAAATACAGCAGAACAAGGCAGGACATAGCCAACTGAGGCAGTACAGTGAAACTGGCACAGAACCTCACAGCAGGTGACTGGGACAACAGCAATAGGCACAATAGTACATCTGGTTTTCTTCACAATAGTTGTTCCTTCAATCAGGCAGAGCAATATTGAAGAAAATCCCAAAATTACAAGAATAGAATATCGTATAGAGCAATACCATTGATCAAAACAGAGCAAAACAGAGATAAAAATATTTGCCCTCATAGAGATGGCAGAAGAAAATCCCCCTTATCTGCTGTATTGCATATAGTCAAACTTGCAAGACATGCTCAGATCTCCTGCTCTCACTTGCTGGGGTGGGGGGATATGGATGTTTGACAGGCTCACAGCCACCCATCAGAGGGGTGAACTGCCTGCCCATTTTCCCAGCGCACCAACGTCCAATATGGCGCCTCGCAGATCTCAGGAAACGCTGATATGGTTCTCGCTCTGGGGTGGCCGGGGCTTGCCAGGCCACAGCCACTTACCAGAGTGGCTTGCTGGCGGCTATTTTCCCAGTGCCCCAATTATACTCCTTTTTAAATGTTTCTTGTTTATTCTTTTAGTTTTATCTAATTCTATTAATTTTCTCATACTCTTTAATTAGGTCCTTTTTCCTCTCCTCCATTTCTGTTTTATTTTTCTAATTGTCCTTGCATTTTTCCTTCCCTATTCACTCCATTTTATAGGATTACTAATGAACTTTCTTAATGTTTAGGTATATAATTTATGCTATTGTTGCTAATGGTATAGTTGCTACATTATTGGCTATTTACTGTATGTCAATATTTGGTGAGTCTGTGGATATATGATTATTACAGATCTCTTCAGTTGTTAAGGGTGGTACAGTGGTAGCTTTTATAGCTTCTTAGATTATTTATTTGACTCTCCAGTTTGTCTTCAGCTCTTGTTTTGCTGATTTCTTTGTTATTGCCAAAGTTCATTGCTATTGATGATACTGATTTTTACTGCATGCCCATATCTAACTTGTCTGTGTGTCATTAATATTACTCTTGTTAACAAACTACAGAGAACTGGGCACTGGGCTAGTCACACTGTACCCTTCCTTCCTCAAATTAACTGCAGGGGTCAGATCTTGGGAAAAGGCAAAGGTCTATAGTTAACGATGCCCAGAGTGAAGCTTCTAGCTTCCAAGCCCAGAGGGCCATCTAACTGGGCCAAGTCTCTGCTCACAAACAGGTGGTTGAGTAGATGGTGGGGATTAAGGTACCAGCTTGGAGGTCTGCAGAGAACTCAGATCTTGCACTTGCCAGGCAGGCGCTGTGCCACTGAGCTACAACCCTGTGCCTAAATAATACTCTCTTGAATATCAATAGGTCACAGAAGAAATCAAAGAAGAAATCATACAGTTCCTAGAATTAAATGATATGCCAATACACCATACCAGAACCTATTGGACACAATGAAAGCAGTCCTAGGAGGGAAGTTTATAGCTGTGAATGCCCACATCAGAAAAAGAGTTAGCCCAAATAAATAACCTAATAATATACCTCAAGGAAACAATTCAAATCCAAAGCTAGTACTAGAAAAGAAATTATACAGATCAGAGAAGAAATTAGTGAAATTGAGATTTTAAAAAAACAGTACAAAGAATCAATGACTCAAGAGATGGTTTTCTGAAAGAATAAAGTTGACAAATTTTTACTCAAACTTAGCAAAAAAGGAAAGATAAGATCCATATCATTGCAATTAGAAATTTAAAAGGACAGTACCAAAATCTAGATCATTAGCAACTACTTCAAACACATGTACTCCAGTAAACATGTTCTCAATAAATTGGAGATTCTAGAATGTATTACTATCTAGACATATATGAATTACCAAAACTGAACCAAGCAGATATAAAAACCCTGAAGAGCCAAATAACAGGCTGTGAAATTGAGGTGTGTCTTGGTTACTTTTGTTGCTGGGACAAAATGACCCAACACCCAAAAATGAAGCAAAGGTTTATTTAGCTCAGTTTGTGGAGGTTTCAGTCCATAATCAGCAGGCTCCAAGGAGGGGTAGCATGGCACTGGGGCAATATTTCCAGACAGCAGAAGACAGCAATGTAGTAAGAGCAAAAGAGGGTTAGGTAAGAGCAAGCCTCTTTTCCTCCCTTATATGTATGTACCCCCTCCCTGCAGATGTAGCACTCACAAAATCTCTGAGCCCTCCTCTTGCACAGGAAGAGGATATTTACAAAGTAAGAACTCTGAATCACTTAAATTTCTAACCTCAAATTGACACAATGCACAATATCCTAGAACACTAACAGCTTGTCCTGTACACCCTGGATGTACAGCGGCTGAGTCAATTAAGTTTCTAGACTTTTCAAGTTGACTCAATGTATCAACCATAACAAGGCATTAATAATAAAAACCTACTAACGAAGAAAAGCCCAGGACTCCATCAATTCACACTGACTTCTGTCAGAACTTAAAAGGAGGATCTAACGTAAGTATTCTTCAAACTCTTTAATGAAAATAAAAGGGGAGGAGTATGGCCAAACTGATTCTTGGAAGCTAGCATTACGGAGGATTGATTCTAGAGAGAAAAGAGGATGCAGAAACAAGATCCAGCAAAGTAAAATTCAGAGGGCTCAAATGGGCTAAGGGGAAAACCTGAACAGTGCAGGGAAATGGAAAACAAAGAATTTGAGATCCAAGACCGGTCACTGGAACGGCACCGAGATATAGAACACCTGAGTGGACCAAGTTCCCTCTTTGGAGTTTACAAAGAGGAGCAGAAAAGTAGCATAATCTGCACAGAAGGGAGAGTTTTTGGGGAAAAATACAAGCCTGGGCGAAGATAATGCTTGTGTGCAAGCCGCTGGGATTACAGGAGAGAAAGGAACTAACTGCGGAGGGAATTCTTAGGATCCCTTCGTGCTGCAACCAGTAAACACAGATAAATTCCCAAAGGAAGGAGCCAGGGCTGAGGGGAGCTGCGGACTGGGGAGGGGGTGAAGGTGGGCCCTGTGCCTTTCAAGCGCCCCAGTCCATGCTCTCGGAAAAGCCCGGCCCAAGGATGCCTCTCACGCTGGGGAGCGCCCAGCCTCCTAGCTTTGCCTACCCCGCCACATCTGAACAGCCGCAGAGCGGAGCCGGAAGGAAGCTGCCACACCCCCTTAGGGCGTCTCGGCTCGTGTAGCGTTCCGTCTGTGCCAGCCGCTTCCTGTCTGGCGTCTGGTTCCCCCCTAGCGGCTCGTCCTCTGCTCGCCTCCCCTCGCATCTCGTGACTACTTTTCAACCCGAGCCACCGTGATCTAAAGCCACCCTGAGGTTCCTCTCCCCAGCACCACGATCCTCTCCCTTCCACCGCTGCACACTAACACCCCTGACGCCGGGGACAGCCCTGAGTCCTTCACACTGACTTCCCCAGGCCCTCTCGCTTGGCTGGGACAGAAGCTCTGGGCGGGGCCTTTCAGGTCACGTGGGCTGTCCGGACCAATGGGCACGCGTCTCGGGTTGCGCCCCTCCCCCCCGGTCTGTGTGGGCGTTGGGTTTTGCCCGCGGGGAGGCCGCTGCTGAGCCGGTTAGAGTTGGAACCTGCTTCCCGGGTCCCCTGTGGCTTCCAACCCAAGGGAGAGAAGAGCGAGAGGAGGAGCTGGCGGACGCCCTCCGGTCTCCTAGCCTGCCACGCAACTGCGCCCCGCGCCCCGGGATTTCGCCTTTCTCCTTTGAACTAGCCATGGAGCGCGAAGTCCAGCGGCTTCGACAGGCGTTCGGGTCCGGCCGCTCGCGACCCCTGCAGTTCCGGCTGCAGCAGCTCGACGCCCTGCGGAGAATGGTGCAGGAGCACGAGAAGGACATCCTGGCGGCCATCGGCGCCGACCTGTGCAAGGTAGGCGCGCGTGCGGGACGGGTCTTGGACGGTGGCCTGACCCTTCTTGGCTTGGGACTGCCTTCCGCCCGAGTTTTTGGTTTTTCACTTTTTACTTATTTACGAGTGCACAGAGGCACTGTGGGAGTATCCCTTCCGGAAGCACAGATGAAAAGCAGAATTTCTGTCGACTTTCCCTGTACCTTAGCCTTACTGAGAGCGAGCCTGTTTGTGTATCTGAAGACACATTGGAAGTGCATGCGTTTCCTGGGCGCCATAGTTCTACGAATTGCCTTTATATTCTTAATTATTGTATTTGTGGCCTTCTTGTGCATTTTTCTGTTGCATTTAGGGTCCTTTTACTTACGATTTGAAGGACCTTTATATAGGCTGAATGTCAGTAATTTATCAGCCCTGGATACGACAGATATTTTTTTGCCAGATCTATATCTTGACATTTAAGTTTGTTTTTGGTTTCTTTTGTAGACAGTGGTTTTTTTTCGGTTATCATTTCACTCCCAAATTTTCCTAATGAGTCTTAGGAAAAGGTCAGTGTTCTTCAAACTGTATGTAGTGCACTGACAGTCACCTGGAGATCTTGTTAAATTGCAAATTGTAGTTCCAGTCTGGGGGGATTAGAGATTCCACGTTTCTAATGAGATTTCAGGAGATATTTTGCTCCTTTTGGAAGCATGCTTTGAGTAACAAAAATTTAAGTTGAGTTTAAGATATAAATATACCAAAAAATATATACAGTATTCCTTGTACTTTCTAATAATGTTTCTTTCATATTTTTATGTGCATTCAGGCATAATCAGGTCTTCCTCAGGGTTTATGATTATCCATTCCACCAAAGATTATTTCAGGCAGTAGTGATAGCAGTGGTAGTGACAGTAGTGGCTATAAAATTTCCTTTAAAGTGCTTTTGGTGGAGAGGGGCTGTGATAGTATCTAGACAGGATATAGAATTTAAGACTTAAAAGCCTTTAAATCATTCACTCTGCAAACATCAAATATTTGTGTGTATAATTACTAAGAAAAACAAGTTCTCTTCCCTTGAGAGATTTAAACACAGTTGAGAAACATCATACATAAAATGTGAGTATAGTTATAAGCCCGTATATTAAGGATGAAATAGTAAGATATTAAAATAGTAAGAAGCATATTTGCTATGTAAAGTATGATCTAGTCAAGCTATTCAGAGAAGTCTTCCTGAAAGTGATAATGTTTAAGCCTAATTTTATTTATTTATTTTTTTAAATTTTTTTTTGTCTTTTTGAGACAGGGTCTCACTATGCAGTTCAGACTGGCCTTGAGCTCACTTTGTAGGCCAGGCTGGTCTCGAACTCTCAACAATCCTCCTACCTCAGCCTCCCAAGTGCTGGTATTACAGGCATGAGCCACCATGCCCGGCTTAAGCCTAATTTTAAAAGGCTTCAATCAGTACAGAAGAATTTAGGAGCATTGTAAATATTAGAAAGGAAGTTTAAGAGGATGCAGAAGGAATCAATCTGTAGCAAACTAGCTAGACTGATAAGGCATGTGTGTCTGGCCTGAGGTTTTGACCTTCAGAGCCACATGGATCATACTTATTCTGCAAGGTTAACTCTGCTGCTCTTTTTACCAGAGTGAATTCAATGGATACATTCAGGAAATCATTACCATCCTTGGGGAAATCGATTTTATGCAGGCGAATCTTCCTGAATGGGTTGCCCCTACCCCAGCTAAGAAGAACCTGTTGACCATGATGGATGAGGTCTATGTTCAGCCAGAGCCTCTGGGAGTCGTACTGATTATTGGAGCTTGGAACTACCCATTCGTTCTCGCCATGCATCCTCTGCTGGGAGCCATTGCTGCAGGTGTGGTGCCGGCTATGTCTTTATACCTTTCTAGAGGGGCGTATTTTTTCATATTGATTGTAAAGTAAGGATAATGACTAACTAAATACATGTATTACGGAGGTATGCCTTGCCAGCAGAAATATGTATGCATGTACGTATATGATATTTGCATGATTGGTTTTTGAGGTACCCAGGGAATAAACCTGTGAGGCTGAAAGGCATTTGATCCTATAGGCAGAAGGAGAATTGGGAGTTAGGTATCCATATTCTAATATGCTGTCAGCTGCTAACTCTGGCTTTGGGCCAACCATCTAATTCCACCAGATCAGTTTCTTCATTCAAATAAAGGTTGTGGGTATAACGCTGCTTAGATATACAGCAGGTGACTAGAAATTAATTTCTTTGGAGAATCCAGTTGGGCAGCTTTGTGTTGACCGTAGCCTGCTTACTTAATAATTGAGAGCAGAGAGGAAGATCCAAGAGTAGAAGTGAGAGAAAAGTGATAGAAGCTGGAGGATAATGGAACCTATTGTTGGTGACCTGGAATAATTGGAGTACTGTGCTGAACCTGTACCGTCTCCATCAACATTATATTTGGTAATTATTAAAGTTACTCCAGTATGAAATGATACCCTTCTACTTTTTATTTTGTTTAGGAAATGCTGCAATTATCAAGCCTTCTGAATTAAGTGAAAACACAGCCAAGATCTTGACTAAGCTGCTCCCTCAGTATTTAGACCAGGTAAGACTGTCTTGACACGTTTTCTTTTTCTTTTTTTTGTCTTTTTGTGACAGGGTCTTGCTATGCAGCTCAGGCTGGCCTTGAGCTCACTTTGTAGCCCAGGCTGGTCTTGAACTCGCAGAGATTCTCCTGCCTCAGTACTGGGATTATAGGTGTGAGCCACCACGCCCGGCTTCTTGACCCATTTTCAACACATCTGTTTATTGTGGAAAGCACACATTTGATTTTCTTGTTGTTCTTGCTTGCTGAGAAGCCATTTGCAGTTTCCTTGCTTTGATTTTCTTAGATGTCATTGCTTGTTGAGAAGCTGTTTACAGTTTCCTTACACTGCTAACAATGGGTTTAGTAAAAGAAGTTCCAAAGTATGTTGTGTAACAGCCCAGCTCTGATTGTTACACAACATATTTAGGCCCATAAATATTTCTACAATTTACAGATCTTCTACCATTTGTCATTTCAGGTTAATCCTTATTCATACTAACATATGATTTTAGGATTATTCATTTAATGAATTAGTTAATGAAAGGCTGGTACTGTGCTGGGTGCTAGCATATTTTGTCACACAATTTCTTTTCTATCAGACTGTCATAATACTATATAAGAGAACTTTAGCTTTTAAAATTTGCATGTGTGTGATATGAAACACACAGGAAGAAAGTGGCCTCCTGAACTAGCTGGTGAATCTTTACCCTGGATTAAAGTGCTGGCATTATAGAGTATCAAAGGCTAGATAAGAAAAGTGGTTTCCTGAGTGGGGTGGTTTATTTCTCTGAATCCGAGATTCTATTGTCTTCCTAGAGAAGTTTGTGATGAATTTGTATAGACAGTTACTGTAAAGAGAAGTGTTCATTTAACTTTCAATAAAAGATAGATATCCTAGCTGTATTGGACATGTTAATTTCTAAAGGTCTTGAGACTAACTCTGGCTCTTTGAATAATACCATTCTTGGTTATCATGTCACTTTTATGGCAGTCCACAGTAGTTCTAATAGTTGTGGTTATCCAATGTAAAAGGATAAAATGGAAAATAGTGAGATGTCATGGATTGAGTAGGTCTTAGAGCCAACAGATAGAAGAGGGGTAAATACTCTCCAGGGGTAAATGCTCCCTCAGATAGGGAGGGAGCACAGTGCACATCATAACAGTGTAATCATAGCACAGTGCACATCATAACAGTGTAATACTCCTTCTATTAGCTCATCTGGGAATCAATCACATATGCGTTCTAGATTAAGTCATAGAAAAATTAAAACTTGAAACATTAGGTGGTTAAACTAAGAAGAACTAATTAGCTTTTTTTTTTTTTTTTTTTAAATCAGTACCAGGGATCGAACTCACAACCACCTGCTTGCAAGGCAGGTGCTTATGCCACTGAGCTAAGTCCCCAGCCCTAATTAGCCTTTCAAAGAGCAGAAGATCAAATGGAAACACAGTGTCCACAAGGCACTTTTACTTCATATTCATGACTCAGAATCTTTTAAACTTTTCCTTCCATCTCTCTTCCTTCCCATCAGTTCTCATTTGTAACTTTTCATGCTGTTATTATCCAAAGTTTTCACCTTTAGAATAGCTGCTAATCATAGCACAGTGCACACAAAGGCTTAGTTCAGAGAAGCTATGTGAATCCTCCCAGTAACGGGTAAGAAAAACTGAGATGTAGAAATGTTGCTGGCTTAAGGTTCCATAAGCTAGTGAGTGGCAGAGCTCAGATTGAGTCTAGCTGTACGTTCAGCAGACAGGGACTTGGTTTCCACTTTGAATTGAGCCTTGTTCTATGTTGTATAGAGAAAAAAACATTCAAATTAAGATGTGCAGCTGTGACCCATTCAGTGGTTATTGACAGCAGTTACTTTCTCACCCAAATTCTAAGCTTCCACATCACACCATCCATACCCACCTCATGCGTTTCCCTGGTCACATCCAACCGTTTGCTCATTTATGCTCGTAGTGAATATGTTAGCCTTTCCAGTTAGTTCATATAGGTTGATGGTTCTTAGATGCTAGCAACCTTTTTCTGCTTGTCCTTGGTCACCTCCCTCTTCATCCCTCACAGGGATTGGCCTCTGCCTTCCTGTTTTACTTAATGTTAACATGTTAAAGAAATTTCTGACATGACACAAGAGGAGTAATTTGGCAGTACAAACATATGTTTCTCTTTCTTTGAGGACCTGTATGCTGTTATTAATGGTGGTGTTGAGGAGACCACAGAACTTCTGAAGCATCGATTTGACCACATTTTCTATACGGGAAATGCTGCAGTTGGAAAAATTGTCATGGCAGCTGCTGCTAAGCACCTGACCCCTGTGACACTTGAACTGGGAGGGAAAAGTCCATGTTATGTCGATAAAGATTGTGACCTAGACATTGTTTGCAGGTGAGGTTGACTTTGGTTTTCTTAGGTTTTTACTGCACAGATGAGGGTTTTTCTAATAGGTTGATGTTGTCCTTTGTAGTCGAACCCCATGCCTTTATCATGCCTTTATCAAAATATATCATTACGCTTTTGTGGTTGACGTGCTCAAAAGTCACACATCTTTCACAAACTGTCTTCTTCTTCTTGTTGAACCACACGTCCTCATATCAATGTTGTCATTAGAAATTTTGGGAATATTCCATTTCTGAGATTGTAGATAAATCTGACAAGAAATTTTAAAGCTCTGCTACTCATTGATCAGGAGATAGGTAATATGAAGTGTTGCCTATGCCTAATAAAATATCTAAATCCTCAGTTGAAATGGTAGTTTATTGATCTTCTATTGGTAAAAATCAGTATTACTCATCTTTTAACTTTGACTAGCATCTTGCAGCTGGGAACTAGAAAATAAAACGTTTCAGGTCATCTCTGCTAAGCCACCCTTAGCTGTCAGGAAGTACTAGAACCTAGAGCTGCCTCTGTTATCCAGGTGCTGTGACTTTCTTTCCTCTTCAGATACAGAGGGTTAAGGGCAAGGTGAGGAGTTAGGGCAAGGTTCCAGGTTGGCTTTGTTCATAGAAGCAGCGTTGCCAGAACAAGAGCCCCACAGTGAACGCTGTGGTCTGGGATCATGTCCATGCATTAGGAGGGTTTTTCAAAGTGGGAGAAGACTCCATGTAGAGGAAAGTGGGTGCAGATGCTAGCTGCACCCTGGACATCTTGCCAGCAGGTTCTAAAGCCACAACTAGACGATACAGAGTCTAAACTAAACTCTTTTGATTCAGGACAGCTGTTTAGATGGAGAAGAGAGGGAAAGAGGTGTTGGAAAGATGTTTTTTCGCTTTTTTGTAGCAGGTAATGACTTTACTGATTATCAAGTCCTGTTTCTCACAAGCTGAGAACTTTCCTCCTCTGGTATTTAGAATATTTTATTTCCATTGGAAAATGTAATCTAAATTCTAATCAACTGTTTTATAGATAGGTTTATTTTTGTCAAAGATGACTGGGTAAATGTTCGAATCCATTTGGTTGGAAAACATTCAAACACCACAAAAATATGTATCAAGTGAAATTTGACTGAATTATTCAGCTCTTCTGGGTTTTTGCTCCCTCAGACGCATAACCTGGGGAAAACTGATGAATTGTGGTCAGACGTGCATCGCTCCCGACTATATTCTTTGTGAAGCCTCCCTCCAGAATCAAATCGTGCAGAAGATTAAGGAAACTGTGAAGGTCTGTGTTCAGCCCATCTGATTCCACTGAGTTCCGTAAGATGCGTGTTTGTGGGCAGCACTGTTACCCTCCCTCCGATAGGAAAATTCCAGTAATATGTGTGAGTGAACTAACTTACTGGCTAATTTAATTCTTTATGCACCTTTTACAGAAGACGGGCAAGGTTAGGTTGTTGTAAATTCTCTCAAACTGTCTAGTTATTTGTTGATAGTTATTTGTGGAATGTATTTTAAGAAAACTTCAACTGCTGTGTCTGTTGATTTGAGAGGTGCTGCGACTTCCTTGAAGTATAATCAGAAACTCTTGGCATGTTGGCCTTTACTGATTAAAGTTATTCATAAGTATGTTAAGATGGCCAGTACTGTAAAGGAGTGAGTTAATCAAATACCTACTTACGATGTACCCTTTAGATAATGATCAGTCTCTTCAGGGAACCAAAGAAGGCTTCATGGCAGTATCCTAAGCTAACCCTTGAAGTAAATGTTGGGTTTAAGTTGGTAGAAAGGAAAAGGATGACCACTGTTACTAGTTCAGGGGTAGAAGAGGATCACTAGCCCCCTTGCTGGAAGAAATTACTAGAACAGTCGTTGTTCACTCATCCAATGTTAATTGAGCCCTTAAAGGAAAGTCAAAAATATTAAAGTGTAATACATGATCAGAGAATGAAAATTGTATAATAGGAAGTTTAAGAAATTGTGCCAAAATCTTGAGGTGAGAATTAGACATCAGTGTTGTAACTGACGACGGATCTAAATAAGGGGGACATGAAAGTTGGCCAGGTTTAGGGAATCTGGGATGGAAGAAGAAGTGATGATACCTGTGAGAATGAAAATACCTGGGCATTGGATTAGTGCTTAGTTGAGCATGGGGATGAACTTAGTCCCAAAGGAAGAAGAGCCCCTCTGGCTACCTTTGGGGCATTTATACTCCAAACAGGTATTCTCAACAGAGCTACGTGTTAGTCACTAGGGAGCCATTCAAAAATGAGCCACTGGTCCTTATCCTCCAAATAATTCCAATCCACATGGTCTGAGGCCTCCAGGTGATTCTGTGATAGAATCAGTACTAAAAACCATCATTGGTGGCCCTGAACCTGGGACCCGTGAACACACGTATCAGCAAGCCGTCTGTAATCCCTGCACCCAGATATGAGAGTTGCTTTTTAGTGGAGGGTGGATGAATAATGTTGATTTTTCTGTGAGATTAAACTCAGAGCTCTTGCAGGGCTTTGAAGTGGTGTAGCAATGCAGTAGTTTCAGGTTTGTTTTGCATAATAAATATTGACTGTATGCTTCTTGGAAGCTGTATTCTGACCTTTTTCACTGTTATCCATGACTAGTGGAAAAACTAGTCCAGAGAAGACACAAATCAACAAAATAAATCGACTGGCAAACTATTTGTAAAGGACTGGATAGTAAATATTTTAGGTTTGAAGTTCAGATCATCTCAGCAGCTACGTATTGTACCTTGTTGCAGGGAAAGTGCAGCCACAGCCAGTGTGTGTACAAGTGGATGACCCAGGCACAGCACCGGGATTCTCCCCTGACTCCCAGGAAGACTGGGTAGACGGCAGGAGACTCACAGTACCTTGTGGAACTTCGTGAAGCCATAGATCTATAAAAAGCATAAGCTTTCTTCTGTATTACTGCTAAATATTGGGGTGAGGGTAGTGTTGGATTCTTTCTGGCTATAAAGGCAGATCGATTTTAGGCATGGATGAATTTTGAACTTAAAGGAGATTGAAATAATGCGTCTTTGCAACAAATAATTTGTCCTGATTCAATAGGAATTTTATGGAGAAAATATAAAAGCATCTCCTGATTATGAAAGGATCATTAATCTTCGTCATTTTAAGAGAATACAAAGCTTGCTTGAAGGACAGAAGATAGCTTTTGGTGGGGAGACTGATGAGACCACACGCTACATAGGTAATGAAATTCACCTTTTTCTGTGGCAGTTTGGTGTTTTTACTGATTCTATTTATTGACCCTAAGTGAACTGTTATTTATATAGTGTTTTGTTGTTAAACTATTGGGCTTTTTTCTAATATACTACTTTTTTAGTTTTAAATATATTTTGTAAAATAACATAGTAAAGTGACTGAAGAAATGAAGACATTTGGTGGGCAAAAAAGCTGCCCAAATTGCTTTTTTTAATCCCCCTATCAGATAGAATGCTACAAGTCACCCCACACCCCCAACTTTATAAAAGCAAAAGTAGTCAGGTGTGGTGGCACATGTCTGTAATCTCTGCGCTGGGAAGGCTGAGGCAGGAAGATTGCTGCTGGGTTACATAGTGAGTTCAAGGCTAGCCTGGACTACATAGCAAGAACCTGGTTCAGAAAACAAACAAAGCAACAAATTTCAAAAATGTAAAAGATTTAAATAATGAGAAGTTTATTCTCTTGTAATGAACAGCCCTGAGCACTCCTGGGCTGAGTAATTCAGTGGCTCAGACTTAACCATCAGAAACAAAACAAACCCCAGCATGCCAATTCTTTCATCTTTCTCTTTTTTTTTTTTTTTTTTTTTTTTTTTTGTGGTACTGGGATTGAACTCACAACCTTGTGCTTGCCAGGCAGGCACTTATGTTGCTGAGCTAAATCCCTAGCCCCAATTCTTTCATCTTTCTGTTTCCCCATCTCTGGCATGGCAGCTTTGCTCCTTTCTAGAGTAATCAGAGGCAAGAGGAAGGCAGAGCTGTCGTGATTAGCTTGGTCTAATTAGGACTTCCAGTTAGGAAACCAAATTGGTTCTGGGACCTAACATGGGCGGCATGGGTTTTGGAGAGCAGCTTACGTACGCATGGAGTGTGCTGCAGAGAGCTGGCCTTAGCCATGGTGTCCAGGCGACCTGGTAGAGACCAGAGGAAAGAGGAAGAGTCAACTTGTTATTGCCAGAAGTCTTCTCTCAGCTGATGACGCTCTGTGTTTATAGGGTTCTGCTCATTGGTGCCCTACGTTGGCACGGACACTGGGACCCTCTGCGCCGCTTCTGCCGTGTCACTTTTACTCTCCCTTCGTCTGTTGCTTTCCTTTTGTAGACAGAACACTGAGCTCCTGAGGAGGAGGAAATCTTGCTCATTTGAGTGTGTAAATCTTAATCTGTTTGACAGCTAACAGTAAAGGTCAGTGATACAATGTGCAGAAAGATCCTGAGTTAAGAAGAAACACTGTTGATTTGATTCACACTGTCTATGCTGTCAGAAAGACTTGGAAAGATGTCAGTGTAACCTCTGGGTAAATAGGCCCAGTGCTGTGAACAGGAATAGTATGAACAAGAAAAAAAGACGTATCTCAGTGTGTATCTTCCTCTTGGTTTGCACAAGAGTCCTCTGATTCACTTGCTTTGAAGAGATTTATTTGCACCATTTGGTCCTTACTCAGGGGGAAATCAAACCCTGGCACATGCTAGGGGGACTTTTTTTTAATACATATAACTTGGATGAGGGAGGGAGTGATAAACATATGTATGTTGAGAGTTTGGCATTTTTATTTTCTACTTTAGTGTTTCCATTCTGTTTTCTTTTTAGCCCCAACGATACTTACTGATGTTGATCCTAAATCCAAGGTGATGCAAGAGGAAATTTTTGGACCAGTTCTTCCATTAGTGCCTGTGAAAAATGCAGATGAAGCCATAAACTTCATAAATGAACATGAAAAGCCCCTGGCTCTCTATATATTTTCTCATAACAATGAGGTAACCTTTATAGAGAAGACCTCACTATCATGAGTGACTGTCATACCGTATTTCTTCTTTGCTGAAAAGTAAATGATAGCTTGAATGTATGTCAGAGTTCACCTACTGAGTTTGTACTCAGAGCTTGTTGTCTGGGGTAATGAGGTCCCAAGGTTATCACTGTATCCTTTCCCCTATTCCCTGGGATTATGTCTGAGTCCACAGGGTGAATGTCACACAGCTTTGGACTCATAAACATCTCCTGTATAATTAGAAGACTTATATGTGTCAGCATTCTCTGCTTTTCTGACATGAATCCCTAGGGCTTGCCCTGTAAGAGTGTACCTAACCCTATGACCAAAATGGATTTCGCAGCCACTCACTTGGGGCTGAGTAGGACAAAGACTTGGCACGTGAGCGGTTGTGATAGCCTGGATTTCAGTTTCTCAGATTACATGATCGTTAGACGGGTAGAGCCGTTTCACGTGTTGGAGCCGCTCTGCCGCTCTTTGCACGGCTCATTTGCGTTGCCTGTGCTGTTAGTGGGCAGTGGCCTCCAAGTGGGCAGGTGGGTTCTGAAGAAATGGGAAAATGAAAAGGGAAAGGGTAGGGTCAGTCTGTGTGAGGTGTTTCATAAGTGAGATGTTTTCTGCAGAACTGGTGGTAAATAGAAGCATATCATCATGTAATAGTTTCTGAGCTTCAAATGCTAATTAGATACAGATAGCTACAGATATATGAAGCGAGACAGGTGTGTGGGACTCAGTAAAGACTCTTACTCAGACAACAACGTCCTGCCATGTAAAGTGACCCTAGATAGTACCCTGAAGCCTGCCATCTGGTGGCCAGCATGCAGCTCAGTGGAGGCATTTCCCAGCAGTGGGTCACCTGAGATCACTGCAGACCAAATGTGACCCTTGCTGGGAAGATTGTCAGGAGCAGCTTTTTGGCATGTGGATGAAGTAACTTTTACTTGAGCTGGTGTCTTGACCTTTTTGGTTCTTAGGCTAACTAGCCACTTTTTTTCTTTAAGAATAGAATGATAAATCTAAGATCCTAAATACTTTTTACACTTCATAAAAATTAGTACCTATCACCATGTGCCATAAGTTAGAGCAAGGATTAAGAAATAATACTTAAAAACTGGGATTACTGTAGTCTGAACTGTCCCTTAATAAAAGCCTTTAGCTTCTGTTTGGGGACTACAACTCCAGACGGTGTTCTTGTGAAAGACCAGAAGGTTCAGGACAAAGTCCCTTGATGTACAGCTTGAAGTACTGGGGCCCAGGAGTGTTTTGGATTTCAGGTTTTAGAATTTTGGTTTGTATATAGTGAGATTAAGTTGGGGGTGGGACTCAAGTCTAAACACAGAATTCATTTGTTTTATATAGACCATATACGCATTTCCTAAGCATAGATTTATACAAAATTTTTTTTTTAGTAATTTTGTGCATGAAACAAAGTTTCAAGGTGTGGAATTTTCTACCGGTAACATCAGGTTGGAATTTAAAAAGTGGTGTTTGGCAACATTTCAGATTTGGGGTTTTCAGATTCAGATATACAACTTGTTCTAGATGTATATCTGAGAAGTTAAATATCAATCACATTTGCTAAATTAACATAGTTTATCAAGTTGTGACACAGTGTCCCCAAGCCTGACAACTTTGTACACAAAGCCAGGATGTGTGTTTCCAGAGTACACAGCCCTCTGCATGATGAGGGGCACGGGTGTCACTGATCAGGACTCCTCTGGTCTGTTCCTTAGCTCATCAAACGGATGATTGATGAGACATCCAGTGGTGGTGTCACAGTCAATGATGTCATCATGCACTTTACACTCAATGCATTGCCCTTCGGAGGAGTGGGTGAGTATTACCTTCTCTTGCAGCTTCCTGGTAGATCTGTCAGAAACACTGCAAATTTCAAGTCTTTTGTGTAGGCTGTAGAAAGAGCTGGCGGCTGCTGATTTCTGCAGGTTTTCAGTTTGGTTGTTCTCTCCTGAGAGAGGCCTTCCCCTGCTGCCCAGCTGACAGTGGCTCCCTGCATCCTGGTTCATCTCAGGGTGAATCTGTCACTCTGTGCTCAGTAGCCCTGCCCACAGCTGTAGTCAATTTGTTCACTTTATTGATTTACTTGTTTGTTTATTGCCAAATTTTAGAAATTTGAGGGCCAAGAATCAGGTCTCAAAGTGCTAAGATATTTTCTCTCTTTCACTTTAAAGGAGGTAGTGATACAAGGGTCCCCAACAGGGAAAGAGAATCAAGGCTTTTCTGACGTCCCTTTGATGTTCCTCAGGGTGACTTCCAGCGGTAATCAGTTGCTACCTGCACTGCTCCCCCATCCTTTAGGGAGAGGCAGCCACTCCTTGCATATTCCTGGGTTTGAAGACAGCAAGGGATGAGCAGGAGGACAGACTCTCAGTCATGGTGGACACAGCCACATCATGGCCATTGCCTTTGGGACGTGACCTGCTTTGCTCTCCCCATCTGAGATGATTGCTTTGCCTTTTTATTTCTCCTTTGAGACCTACATGATATGATAGGCTTTCTTGCTGCCTCATTTGAGATACTACAAAATGACCAATGTGGAAAAATTCCTCTAATAGTGAGCAACTATTTTAAAAGTCTTTATTCTCTGCATTCATAATAGCATAAATTATTTTATAGTTGAATGGCCCAGTTTGACAGGACCATTTGTTCCTGATTAAAGTAAACCTTATTCCATTGCCAAGGAACCTTGGCCTCATGCCTGTGTGCCACAGGTGGCTTTCTGGGATGTAAGCATATTGCTAAGACATAGTGCAGCACCTGGCATATGTGAGAGACAGATGTGGACAGACTGGTTGGTATATACTACCAGATCCCAGCTGGAGAAGGTGGAAAGGGAGCGGATATTTCAGGCGTCAGGCAGCAGGATTTCTGAATAGAGAGAATGGGGAGGAGAGGGGAATGCAACAAGAACGATTCTGGGATGTTGGCTGGAATAACTGTAGTTTTACAGCCCACGTTCTAAAAGGTTTGATGGCAGTCAGTTGTCTTTAGGTCCTGAGCTTGTCCCACAGGACCCTGGTCCCCACGGTGCCACTGCAGCAAATGACTCCTTTCCTAAGTCATCCTAGTTAACCTTTCCTGGACCTCCTTGCAGTCAGGGAAGTTTACATTTGTATCCCATGGAAAAATTACTGGAATTCTAATGAGTAAAAGTAAAGCATCTCATTTTAGTCTGGACCCCTTTTATTATGAATGAGGTTGAACTTTTACAGTACTCAAATGATTTTCTGTTTATGGCCTTTACTTGACATTTTTGCTGTTGACCCCTCCTGATTGACATGTGAGTTACCTTTTTATAAGTAAGAAAATTCTTGTTCGTCTCTAACAAATATTTCTTTCCAGGTTGTTTTTTATCTTTCATTGTAACTGTAGTTTGAAACTTGTATATAGTCAAACCCATGAGACCTTTGGCTTCCTATTTGGTTTAGAAAGGCCTTTCCTACTTGGGCATTATATTAGCATTCATTTGTAGTTTCTTTAAATTTTCTATTTTTTCTTCTACATTTAACTTTGGAGTTCATTTTGGAATAATTTATGAGTAACAATATACATTGTTTTCCCCCAAAGAGTAATCTGTAGTGGTGATATAGGGGAATGAGACTCCCGATCTACTATGTCTGGTACGAGCTTGTGTTCTCTAAAATTGAAGAATGAATTTTAGGAACAATGGAGGTGAAGAGTAGAAAATATTTATTGAGAGAAAGAAAGCTTCTGTCTGAAGAGAGACAGAAGGGACCCCGAGCTGGTTACCAAGGACTCTGTCTCTCCCAGTGACTTTTATAGAGCAAAATCATGAGATTAGATGGCACAAAGGTGAGGAAAAATGGGAATTTGCAAAGTGGGCATAAGGTGAGACAGAACTGTGGTCAACCAATAAGATTAATTGTCCAGGTAAAATTGATTAAATTGGGTACAAATGGGTAAGTGAGCCATGTAGAAAGCGGGGATTCTTAGAGAGCAGTGACTCTTCCCTAAGGATTGGAATGGTGACTCCTGACTTCAAGGTGATGCAGATTTAATCCCTAAGGATTATACTTAAGGGTGTGGTTGCATTTGTTTTGCCTTCTGTCTTGAGATCTGGCCCACACTGCAATTAAACCAGAGGACCAGATATTCCCTCCAAGGTCATCAGATACTGGTCCTGTGCCACCTTCCTTGAGGGCCTGGCCCTGTCTGACTGCCAACTCAGCTGCCTGAAACAGTGGAACCATTTTTAAAAAATATAATCGTTAAGTCATCTATACTCAATGAAATACATACTTGGGTCATTTGTTTTCTCATTGGTTTCATTATCTTTCTAGCTTGTCTTTCTCTGGGCCTGTACCACAGTTTTAATTACAGTAGCTTTATCGCTAGCTTTGTAGCTAGCGTTTATTAGGTGTATCAAGTCCTGTGTTCACTGTGCAATGTAGAGATTAATAGTGTTGTACCCCAAAAGGCTGCACCCCAAAATAAAATGAAAATTGTAAAAAGGCAAAAAGATAAAAAGGTCAAGACGTCTTGGAGGACAAAGAAAAGAGCACTTTAATATTTAGGCTGGTAACCAGTGACACAGCGTGAGGGTGGAATTTACACTGCTGTGCAACTAGGCTAAGATTTGGGGTGGTTTATAAAGGGAAAAACCGCAAAGGTGGGGGGAGCCACACCTGTGCATTCCTGAGGGAACAGGACATCCTGTTGTTTGCCTAGGGTCAAAGTACAGAGGCTTATGGCTAGTCTATTCCAAGAATTACATTATGCCTGCAGGCTGTGGGCATTAAGGGAGGAACACAATTCCTGGAGTCAGGAGAAGTACAAAGTGTGATTTGGGACAATGGTTGCAGTTTAGGTCAAAGGGCGTGGCACATACAGAACAGAATGGCGGCCATTGAGTTAGATTACAACATTCCCCACTGATTTTTGTCAGTGAGCCAAATCATTGGCTCATAGTTGAATCTACAGGTACTAGCTCATAACCCTGGGTCGCTAAGATCATCAGCTTGACAGCTTATATTTGGCCTTTTACATAAGATACCAGTTTATTTATGATACAGGGACCGATAGTTACACCCACTAAAAGCACTATTAGGGGTCCTATGGCTGCTGATAGGAGGGTGGAGAACCAGGGGTGTGGGGGTCGAGACGCCCACCGCATGTAGGAAGACCCCACCAGGCGCCTTCTCATGCAATTGGCAAGGGGTCTTTATTGTCCAAGCATGCGTGGGTCTCACTGAACACGCAGGAACAGAGAGCCCCGAGTTGAGCCGGAGCAGGGCTTTTAAGCTATAGAACAAAGGGAGGAGGGGTCTTTGCAAGCATGGTCACAGAAGCAGATGGCATTGGTTAGTTTAAATGGCTTTTTACATTTATTGGAGGAGACGACCATAGGGAGGTCTAGAGTTGGGCAGCGGAGGGTGCTTCCTAATATGAGCAGCAGATGTGTAGGAAAGGTACATTCTGTAAATTCCTTGGTCAGGAGAGGGGGCTGTTTTTATCTCACAACCCGGATTTCTAGTCAGCTCTATCCTTGTCCTTATCTAACTTAGGCAGCTTTAAACTATAACAGCTCAATTCCCGGAACATTGGGAGGAGATGAGCAGCATAGACCATGTACTTTTAACTAGAGAAAATTCCTCTTACA
>PVLA01016418.1:0-20800 GCA_004027455.1 Hydrochoerus hydrochaeris
TTTGTTATTTTTAAAAGTTCTATCCTTTCCTGATCACTAACTGTGATCCTGTCCTCAAGGTCCGAAATCCTATCCTCAGCTTCCTTTAGGCGGTTTTGCATGCTTTCAATAGAATTTTTTGTTTCTTGGATGTCTCTTTGAGTTTGTTTCATGAATTCTGCTTGTTTTCTATATTGTTCATTCAAAGTTTCAATCAGTTACCCATGTTCATGTACTTTTTCTCTAGGTCTTCTTTAACTGCATTGAACAACTCCTTACTAAAGTTGTTATTTCTATCTTTACATGGGAGACTAATTCTAATTTGATTTCCTCTATAGCCTGTTGCAGTTTTTTTTTTTTTATTTCACTGGCTATGTTTTCAGAGATTCCCGGTGTGTCACTTTTGGGGTCCTCTATTTCAGTATCTCCTATACTTGCTTCTGGTGAACTATGTGTTTGAGACTGCATTTTGCTTTTCCATTTTGTCATTTTCACTCTACCTGGTGTTTTCTATGTGTAGGTGGGTATCACACACTCTTTTCACACACACCAAAGTCTTACAGTTAGATTGAGAGGGTTTTACTACTGGCCCTATTTATCCCCTGTACACCTCTATTTTAGGGGTATACTCACCACATTGATACAGTCAATCCGGTGTAGTCCAAAGTTCACCACCTGGGAGCAAATTTCCGAATTTTCTCACTCTAACTGGATACCGCTGAGATCTTCTGCTGTTCCAGGTGGGAAGGTAGGCCCATCTGTAGCAGTCCAGGGCAGTTTTCAGTCTTGGGCAGGCCTCCTCAATGTTCCCAGTGGCAGGGCAGGCCCACAGGGGAGGTTCAGGGTAGCCTACCCCTGAGGTGGGCTTGCACTGAGTTCCAGGTGGCAGGGTAGGCCCACGGTGGAGGTTCTGGGCAGCTTACCTCTGATGCAGGCCTCTGCTAAGTTCCTGGTGGCAGGGCAGGCCCACGGTGTAGGTTCCAGGCAGCTTACCCCTGATGCAGTCTTCCACTAAGTTCCTGGTGGCACGGCAGGCCCATGGTGGAAGTTCTGGGCAGCTTACTCCTGATGCAGGCTTTTGCTTAGTTCCTGGAGGCAGGGTGGGCCCAAGGTGGAGGTTCTTGGCAGCCTATGCCTGATGCAGGCTTCTGCTCAGTTCCCGGAGGCAGGGCTGGCCCACGGTGGAGGTCCTGGGCAGCCTAAGCCTGATGCAAGCTTCCGCTCAGTTCCAGTTCACATTATTTTAATAAATTATATGAGACAAAGCAATTAAAAACAATGGGCAAATAGCAAGCAATTACAAATAACTGAGTTACAAACAACTGGCAAAGACAAAGCAAAATTTGAAGCATAAAAATTTGCTACCTCAATGAGTTCTAGTCCAGAGTTTATGAAACAAAAGCAAACTCTCACCTCTGTTCTGTGATCTCAGTGGATGACCTCCAAATGATATAGGTGAATGAAACACCCAACCTACTCTGAGAGTTTGTAGTCTCTAAAATTCAAGAATTAATTTTAGGAACAACAGAGGTGAGGAGTAAATTATATTTATTGAGAGAAAGCTTCTGCCTGAAGAGAGACAGAAGGAGGTCCTGAGCAGGTTGCCCTCCTTAATCAATCTTATCAAGAAAAAGAAAGAAAAACTCAACTTCATGCAAGAAGGAATGAAAAGGGAGAAATTACCACAGATCTTATGGAATTTGAGATCATGAATATATACTTTGAAAATCTTTACTCACATAATGTGGAAAACACAGAGGAAATGGACAGATTTCTAGAAATGTTTGAATTACCAAAGTTGACTCAAGAAGATATAACAATTTTGAAAAACCCAATATCAGCTATTGAAATTGAAAATGTGATTAAAATTTTACCAACAAAAGAAAACCCAGGTTCTGATGGATTCATAGCTGAATTCTATAAGAAATTTAGAGAAGATTTAATGCCAAAACTCCTCAAACTCTTCAATGAAATTGAAAGAGAAACAATCTTCCCTAACTCATTCCTGGGGGCAAATACTACTCTGATATGAAAACAGGAGAAAGAACCTACCAGAAAGGAGATATTTATGTCACTCTCCCTAACGAACATTGATACAAAGGTTAACAAAAAGAATACTGGCAAATAGAATGCAGCAAATCATCAACAAGTTTGTATACCATGACCAAGTGGGACTTATTCCAGGAATGCAGGGATGGTTTAACATATGCCAATCAATAAATGTAATACACCACATCAACAGTATCAAAGACAAAAATCACATAATGATCTCAACACATGCAGCAAAAGTTTGTGATAAAGTCCAACACTTGTTAATGATAAAAACCTCACAGAAACTTAGAATAGATTCTATCTACCTCAATCTGCTAAAAGCCATATATGACAAACCAACAACCAGCATTATACTAAATGGACAAAAACTGAAAGCTTTCATTCTAAAATCAGGAGCGAAACAAGGATGTCCACTATCACCATTCCTGTTTCATATATCTGAGGAGACATTAGCTAGAGCAATTAGACAAGAGAGAGAAATAAAAGGAATAAGGATAGGAAAGGAAGAAGTTAAAATATCACTATTTTTAGATAACATGATACTCTACATAGAGGATCTTAAAACTCCATCAAAACAGTGCAAGAGTTAATAAATAAATTCAGTATTGTGGCTGGATACAAAGTCACCCCTCAAAAATCAATAGCATTCCTGTGAACAAACAAAAACTCACTGAGAGAGAAATTATGGAAATAAAATCTTTCACAATAGCACCCCCAAACAATGAAATACTTAGGAATCAACCTAACAAAGGGTGTAAAAGATCTATACATTGAAAACTTCAGTACTCTAACAAAAAAGACTGAAGAGGATGTCAGAAAATGGAAATATATCCCTTGCTCTTGGTTAGGAAGAATGAACATTGTGAAAATGACAATGCTCCCAAAAGTGATTTACAGATTTAGTGCAATCTCAATCAAAATACCATTAACATACCTTAGAGATCTAGAGAAAACATTCCTATAATTCGTTTGGAAACAGAAGAGACATAGAATAGCAAAGCCAATTTAGGCAACAAAGGCAAGGCAGAAGACATCACAATCCCCAATTTAAAATTATACTATAAAGCTACAGTGATAAAATTAGTATTGAAATGGCAAAAAAACAGACCTGAGGATCAATGGAACAGATTAGAAAAATTCCAACACAGCTACAAAGACACTCAGACACCTTATCTTTGACAAGGGGCTAAACATGTTCACTGGAAGAAAGATAGCCTCTTTAAGAAATTGTGCTGGAAAAATTGGTTTTCCCCATGGCAAAGACTGAAACTAGACCCATGTTTATCATCATGCCCTGAACAAAAGTCAAAATGGATCAAAGATCTAAATATTAAAATAGAAACATAAAATCTACTGGAAGACAAGGTAGGTAGAAATCTTGAAGACATAAGGTTAAGCAAAGAGTTTATGAACAAAATGCAAACCACACAGGAGGTACTTCAAAGAATCAACAGCTGGGATCTCTTATTAAAAAGTTTCTGCACCTCAAAAGAAATCACCAACAGAGTGAAGAGAAAATCTACAGAATGGGAAAGAATTTTGGCCAGCTGTCCCTCACACAAAGGACTGGTATCTAGAATATATAAAGAACCAAAAAATATCAGGCCCCCAAATGCAAAGACACAATCTAAAAATGAGCATCTGAGATGAACATGCACTTCTCAAATTAAGAAATACAAGTAGCAAGTAAATACATGAAGACATCTCAGTATCACTGATCATTTGAGAAATACAAATTAAAACAACAATGAGATACTATCTCATGCCAGAAAGAATGGCTGTCATCAAGAAATCAACTGAAACAAATGTTGGTGGGGCTGTGGGGAAAAAGGAACACTGCTCCACTGTTGGTGGGAGTGTAGATTGGTGCAATCACTGTGGAAATCAGTCTAGAGATTCATCAAAACTAGGATTGGAAGTCCCATTTAATCCAACTATTTCCCTGCTGAGTATTTTCACAGCAAAATTAAAAATATTATGCCACGGTGATATACATACACCCATGTTTAGAGCAGCAAAATTTTTAATAGATTAATCTTGGAAACAACCCAAATGCCCATCAACTACAAGATTAAAAAAGATGTGATACTTTTATACAATGGAATATTTCTCAGTTATAAAAAGGATAACCTTTAGGCTTTTATAGTTAAATGGAGGAAACTTGAGACCATACTCATAAGTGAAATAAATCAAATTAAAATTTATAAATATCATGCTGTCTTCCTAGCGTAAAACATAGTTAAAACAAACAAACAAACAAATAAATAAACATGAATGACTAATAAGATCCAAAATGTATAATACCAAGTGAGTAAACACAAAGATTACTTCCTCCTCCCCCCAGGTACACCTACTTAGACTTACAGTGAGTTACCATTATGCGTAAGTACAAATTTACAGTATAAAATATGGAATAAATTGTTTTAACTCAGTGTTATTGCTGGTGGTTTGGAGTGTTTTGCTACCTTCCCTAAGGTTAAGTAGTCTCAATAAAGTGTAACAGCCAGATAGAGGGATGCTGGAGTCACTTGTAGTCACTGGAGTCACTTGTAGTCACTGCTGGCTGCTTTTACTGTCTTCTGGTTGCCACGAACTGTTTCTCCTCTGTGCTGTTTCCCTCCCGTGCCACCCTACATTGGAACCAGGTGATCACAGACTGAAAGCTCTACAAACAGTCAAAATAAACCTTTCCTCTGGTAACTTGGAGTGTATCATATTTGTCTCAGCAATAAGTAAAGTAAGTAAGATACATGTGTTAAACTGTGGGGTGACCTGCTGTTACACATTACATAGAAGACTCAGCCATCCTCAGAAGATTTTGCATATAAGCTCTTGCTGACTAAATTCTATTTAACATTTCATAAATTTAGGCTAATTTAATTGCTTCCAGGAATTGTGAAATAAAAAAGAAAGAAAAAAAAGTGTGAAACTCATGACACTTCAATTTCATGATTTATCTTGCCATTATGCCATTAGTGGAAAATATGTTGAAGAATTTCCCAAACCTTACTTGTATAGGTTTTTATAGGTTAGTTAAAAATATGCTAGTTAAAAATATGTTAGGTTAGTTCAAAATAGGTTAGTTAAAAATATGTTGAAGAATTTCCCAAACCTTATTTTTATAGGTTTTTATAGTTAGTTAAAAATATGTTAGGTTAGTTCAAAATAGGTTAGTTAAAAATGTGTTGAACAACTTCCCATATCTTACTTCTTTTGGAGGGCTGTGTTCTCATCGTTACTTAGTTGAAAATTGGGAATATTTTATTACGTCTTTTTGCCACGGACATGTTTTGCCAAGGACATCTACAGGAAAATGCTTAGTGAAGATTCATCAAGCATCGGATAGTATAATTTGTGCCAATTACACTATTCCTTTCATTCTAAAACAAGGGTCTTGATAAGTATGTGTTGAATAGTTTCAATAATCTTAATTAGGTTTATCTTTCACTTTCACAAGAAAAAAAACCCAAAAAGTAAGCTTTTAAAAATTGTAGAATTAGTCATGTATATAAGTGCATCATGGATTAAAAAAATGATATTACCTCCAATCAGGCTACCCCATTTTCTACCCCATCAAAATTACCCAGAACACTTGTATTGCCTTATGTTTTTAACCAAATGAAATCTTGCTCCCTTGTCTCATAATTCAATTACAAATTCCTCTTGAAATTTGAATTTCATTGCCAAGAAATGTCAATACAGCTCTACTTTTCTACAATTAGTCTTTACCTCTTTGATTTTTTTCTGAAATATGGATTTCTGCTAGTAAATGCATGCCACTTAATATTGTCTTATAAATGGTTTCATTCAACCCTAACCATATAACATGAATCCAAGAAGTATGGTGTTTACTTTTCTTTACATTGCTCTTTTTATTGTCTTTGGTGTCCTATTTTAGTTTTTTGGCCACGAAAGTGCTCCACCATACACCCCCTTACCATCTCCTATGTAGTTCTTTAATAGTCACAAAGTACTCTGTTGTTTCTGTCATTACATGATTTTCCTTTTCATCCTGCTTCAACTATTCTCAGTGGCTTTAAAGTTTTCATTTAATTGATAACAAATAACTCCTCATCTTGTTTCTTTTTATACTTTTTCACAATTGAATCTCACCTTTTGTGAGTTGTCTTTCCTGTACCCTTTAACCATGAGAATCCTGGTGCTTTCCTATGTATTTGCAAATACTTTTTATGTAATCCAAATGGGCCTAATAGATATTAAGAGAATAATTTATCTTACAACAAATGCAGAATACACATTTGTCTCAAATAAGGAATGCACTTCATGATAGAGTATGCCCATAAAAATTTAATAAGTTAAGAAAGGTGAATTCTTAGCAAGTTTCTTTTTGGCCATAGTGGAATGAAATGAGAAATTACTAATGAAATAGATGATATATTCAAGGATGCGTAAAATTTAAAGCATACATTTGGTTATAATAACCAAAACAGCATTATGTTGTCATAAGAAGAGACTATATTAAACAAGAGATACTGAGAAATAAAGCTATGTGTTTTAGCCAATAGATTTTTTTGAACCCAGATTCAAACTGAGGGCCACACATTTTCTAGCCAGGTACCACGCTGCTGAGCTATATCCCTAGTCAGTCAATTGATTCTTAACAAAGTCAGAATGTTGTACATTGGAGAAAGGAAAAGCTTTTTAAAATGGTGCTGATAAACCCAAGTTTCCATAGGCAAAAGAAAGAGCTTAGATTGCTATCACTAAAAAGCAACTCAAAATAGAGAAAAGATAGATGAAAGATGCAAAATTTTGAAACTTCTAGAAAAAAATATATGGTAAACAATTCAGAACATTGGTCTGGGCAAAATTATTTTGGATATAACTCCCAAAGATCAGGCAACAAATGGAAAACATTGTATCAATAGACAGATCAACTAACAAAAACTCAACAGAGAAGTAAAGTGAATCCAAGCCCTTTAACAAATGGGCCTAATAGATATTTGCAGGTTGCTGTACTCAACAGCAACAGAATACATTTTTATTTTGGGGAACACCTGGTACTTTCTCTTTAATTAACCACATATTAGCTAATAAAGTATGCTTAAGTAAATACAAAAGAAACAAAATTTTATCCTGCGTATGTACCTTGATTAAGTGACTAAACAGAGGGCCAGCCTCCTCACTTTGTTAACATCATAAGTCTGTGCAAGAGGAAGGCATGCAGATAATGTGAGTGCCAACCCTCTCCTGTGGGACATAGCCTACTTACAATATAAGGGAGGAAAAAAATTTACTCTTCTCCTTTTCCCTCTTGTTGCTTTTGCTGTCTTCTGCCACCTTGAAGTGTTGCCCTATACTACATACCTTGGAGCCAATTGATTACAGATGGAAACCTCCACAAACCATGAGCTAAACAAACTTTTCCTTTCTTAATTTTGGGTATTGGGGTATTTTATATCAATGACAAGAGAAAATTGACCAAGACAAAATTTAGTACCAGAAGTGGGTCGTTGCTGGGACTATTGCTGACCAAGAGCCTTTAGGCATAGCTTGTAGGAAGAGTTTAGAAAAGTTTGGAAATGTTGAAAGAATAGTGCTAGAATGCCTTAGGCTGTTCTGTAAGGGAGATTCTGGTTGAGCTCAGACCAGAAGGTGGATAGAAATCCTTCTGGCAAAGACTAGGTTCAGGATGTTTCTGCTGGGAAGCACTGCATTGGCTGCTCAATTGCAGGCAGTGTATGTTATGACTTGGCAGGAAGTTTTTCTGAATTTTTCTCATGTCTAGAGACTTTTCCTGGGAGTGAGGTTACATGCAGTGGACTAATTAATCTGGGAGAGGGCATTTCAAGCCATTTGAATGTTGAGAGTGTGGCATAACTGCTTTTATTCAGATCTATGTTGAGAATCAAAAGCAAAAAGCCCAGAGGGACCATTTGAAATGCTGTTTTTGTCCAAAAGGGAAGACCAAGTAAAGATGTGGCCTGCAAAGATACAGCATAGGAGATCTTGATTGCTGAGAAGGAATAAGAGAATAGAAAAGATGGCCTGAGGACCTCACAAGAAATGGCTCCTTTCAACTCTTGACAGACTCAAAACTGCAAAAGCAAAAGACTTTGCTTTGAGGAGAAAGCCATAGAGCACCCTATTCCATAATGGCAGTAGCATGGGGACTCTGTTCCTCTGAATTGGATTCAGAATGCTTAGTGACCCAAGCATTCAATCCTTATAGCCAAGAGGCAGGGATGAATGACTATTGCTCCAAGTGGCATCACACCTTGACATCATCCATGTGGTGCTGGATTTAGATGCATACAGAAGAGTTGTGGAGTTATGAAGACTTCTACTTCAATTTCAGACTAGGAAGACGAGGCAGTGTGCTCCTGAGAGGGAAATGTGTGAGTCAGAAGGTGAAGCCAAACATACAATGGAGACCCCAAAGTTTGGAGAATCCAGTGTCATGGATTGTCTAAGGAAAGCTGCAAAGAGGAAGCAAAGTGGGCCTAAGAGAAAAGCCATGGGAGCTACAACCAGCACAAGTGACATAGTGATGGGATTACTCAAGTTCTTTGGACCTAACAACTTGCTTTAGATGCTGAACAGGGAAGTACAAGAGTCAATATTTGCTTTAATGGATTTTGGATTTGCTTTAGTCCCAATTCTTAGTATACCCCTGTTTGTAACTTTTGGAATGAAAATGTTTATCTTGTACCATTGAATGTTGGAAGTGTTTAACTTTGTTTTCATTTGTACAGGGGCTTGCAGCTAAAAGTTAGTTTTACATCTCAGAGTAGACTTGGGACTTGGATTTTTGAGCATTGCTTTGGCAACTCTTAGAAAAAGACTAAATTCCTTTTGCATAAAAGGATGCACATGAGTCTTTGGGGGCCCAGGTATTGAATGTTATAGTTCTAATATAATATGAAGTTAATAGACTTAATACTGGTTCTTAAAGATCATTAATCCTGTGTTATAATGTTCAAGTTGTTAAATGATAAGAATAAGCTTGTCTTTGTATCTGGAAGCTGGTTAAAAGAAATGTGTCCAGTTGCCATGTCGATACAATGGGACACATGGGTTGGATTGTAATGGTTGATACACTGTGTTAATTTTAGAAGTTTAGAAGTTTAGTTAAGCAATTCATCAGGGAATAAGGGTCCTCACTTTGTAAATATCTTGAGCCTGTGCAAGAGGAGGGCAGGGATATGAAGTGAATACTTTGGGGAGGGGGGACAGAAGCCTGATTATGATATAAGAGAGTAAAACGGGCTTACTTTTCCACTTTGCTCTTGTTGCTTTTGCTATCTTCTGCCACTTTGAAGTAATGCCCCTGTGCTATGTCATCATGCCCTGGAGCCAGCTGATTACAGATGAAAACATCCACAAACCATGAGCTAAACAAACTTTTCCTTCCTTAATTTTGGGCATCAGGCATTTTGTTTCAGCAATGAAAGAAAAGTAATTAAGACACATATGATTGGATAACAGTATAATGAAACTAGAAACCAACACCAAGAGAAACCATAAAATATATGTAAATGTATAAAAATTAAACAACACACTCTTCATTAATCAATCAGCTGAAGAGAAAACTAAAGGTCAAGAAAGTTCCTAGGATTAAATGATAATGTCAGTACCAATGCCAGAACTTATAGGACACAATGAAAGTACGCTATGAAAAAAGTTTATATTGGTGAAAGCCTACATCAGAAAAGCAGAAGGAACCCAAGTAAATAAACTAATTATATATCTCAAGGTGCTAGAAAAACAAGAAAAATTTAACTCCCTAGTTTGTGAGAGGAACGACAGAACAGAAATCACTTGAATGTAGACTTAAAAAAATACACAGAATTAATGAATTGAAGACCTGTTTTTTTAAAGAATAAATGAAATAGAGAAACCCTTAGCTAATCTTACCAAAAAAAGGAAAGAAAGACATAAATCAATGCAATTAGAGATAAGAAAGCTGAAATCATAACAGGAATCACCAAAATCCAGAGAATTATTAGCAGCTACTTCACAAGTATATCTGACCAATTGGAGAGCTCAGAAATAGAGAGATTCCTAGACACATGTGAATTAACAAAACTGATCTAAGGAGACTTAAATATGCAGTCAGAGGCAACTAAATTGAAGCCACAAAAAAGACACTAGCAACTAAGAAAAAGCCAGGACCTGTTAAATTTACAACTGAATTCTACATCAATGTAAAGCAGGACCTTATCAATACTCTCCAAAATCATTAATAAAATTGAGAGGGTAGGAGTACCTCCAAAATAATTCTCAGAAAGTAACATTAATCTGATCCTTAAACAAGACAAAGTTTTAAAAAGTGTAAGAGAGAAAGAGAGAGAGAGAGAGAGAGAGTACAATAGGCCAACCTCTCAAATGAACATAGGCACAAAATCTTTTTATAACAAGATATTGGCAAAAACAATGCAACAAATCATGAAAAAAGCATACATCATGTGCAAATAGGCTTCATCACAGGGATGCAAAGATGCTCCAACATACACAAGTTAGTAAATGTAATTCATCACATACAAAGAAGCAGTGACAAAAATCACACAATCACATCAATAGATGCAGAAAAAACCTTTGATAAAATCCAGCATCCAATGGGCCAGGGGTTTAGCTCAGTGGCACAAGCACCTGCTGGGCAAGCACGAAGTCATGAGTTCAATCCCTGGTACCGAGAAAAAAAAAACTAAAAAAAATCCAACATCCATTCATGATCAAAACCTGAAAAAAATAGGTGTAAAAGGACATTATCTCAATCTCATAAAAATCCATTTATGACCAAACTAAAGCCATTTATGGCCAATCAACATCATCATATTATTATTATTTTATTTTAAAGAGGGTAAAACAAAGCAAAACTAAAAAAAAAGAAAAACAAGAAACAAAAGATGAATAAGCAACAATAAGAAAAAACCCACAACAATAACAACATGGACTTTCAAAACAAGGTGGTTGGAAGTGAACAGAAGTTGTTATTTTGCACAGTTATCTAAGAGAGTTACTCATTACCAGGTACAGACATGCAAAATGGATCTAATCCTATGACTGTTTTGTTCCAAGAACTAGTTGAATTAGTAATGCAATCATCTTAGTTATTTTAAGTGTAGATAAACAAATTTATGTCTTTTTTGTCCCTTATTTCTTTTCTCCTTTTCACTATTTGAGTTATTTTTCCCCTTTGAATAGTTTCTTACTCTTTTACAATATTTACTGAGGATTTTAGATCTTATTTACTCATTCAGTTTCTTACACTAGGGAGACAATATGGTATTTACACATGTGTGTTTGATTTATTTTACTTATGAGTGTGGCTTCAAATTGCATCCATTTACCTACAAAAGCCTCAATGTGATCCATCTTTATAGCTGAGTAGTATTCCATTGTATAGTCAACATCATGTTAGAGGGGAAAAAACTGAAAGCCTGATCTTTAAAATCAGGATTAGGACCAGAATATTCAGTTTTACTGCTCCTGTTCAGTATAGTTCTAGAAATATTAGCTAGAGTGATCATGTAAGAAAAAGAATGAAATGTATACATTTAGGTATGGTTGAGGTAATGGTTTCATAACATTCAGATGAGAAGACTCCTCACTCATAAGACCCAAAAATCTTTACCAAAAGTCTCCTGGAATTAATATCTAAATTCAGCAAAATAACAAGATACAAAATACACATAAAAATCAATAGCATTCCTATACATGAATCACAAAGTAACTGGAAAAAAATTAGTGTAACAATACCATTCACAATAACATCAAAAATACGTGGGGAATAACCTAACCAAGGGAAAAAAAGACTTGTACTATGAAAATTACTTCACTCTGAAGAAGAAAATGGAGGAGAACATCTAACAATGCAAAGATATCACCTATTCCTGGATTGACAGGACTCTATTGGCTAAAATTCTAAAACTGATGTATAAATTTATTGCAATCTCATTCAAAATACTGTGGAATCTCTCACAGATGTAGAGAAAAAAGTCCTACAATTCATGTGGAAGTAGAAGAGACCTAGAACACTAAAAGCAATTCTGGCTAATAAAATCAAAACAGGTAAGACTACAACCCCTATCTTGAAGGTATAATGTAAATCTACAGTGATTAAAGTAGCAGGATGCTGCCACAAAAATGGGTATGTGAATCAATGGAACTGACTAGAAGAAGCAAAATATACTCAGTCACATACATCTATTTGACCTTGAACAAACGGACCAAAAACATACACAAAGACATATTAAATAGAGGGAAGGAAATCTCTTTTAATAAATCATATTGGAAAAACTGGATATCCACATGCAGAAGACTGAGTATAGATCCAAACATATTATCGACTCCTAAACTATAAACAAAATTGATCAAAGATCTAAATACAAAAATGAAACTTTTAGTCTGCTGAAAGACAAAATACATACAACTCTTGAAAACAGGTGTAGGCAAGTACTTGACCAGAATCTCAGTGGCACAAGAAATAATTCTGAAAGTGAACAAATAAGATCATATCAAATTAAAAATGTTCTGGACAGCAAAGGAAACAATCAACAGAGTGAAGAAACAACCTACAGAATGGGAAAAAATTTTCCAGCTATTCTTCAGGCAGAAAACTAAGGCGTAGAATATTTAAAGAACTAAAATACTTAGGTTTCCTAAACAAAAGATGTAATCAAATAATGGATAACAAAAATGAATATGCACCTCTCAGAAGTGCCAGTAGGCATTAGACACTTAAACATATTCAACATCACTGACCAATAGAGAAATGAAAATGAAACCACACTGAGATCCCAACTTACCCTAGAAAGAATGACTAACATCAAAATGTCAAAAGCAACACATTCTATCATTCTAGAATTCTATCTTTTTCTTACATGAATCTGAGCTGCTGTTTCAACCACCTTTTCTCCTTCTAGCCATTACAGGTAGAGAGTCCCCAAATGTTTATCTCCTATAGTCTCTCCTCACACAAATGGCTTCAAGCTGGAAATCCCAGAATCTATGCCTCTCAGCTTTGTCTTCCTCCTTGCTTTACTCCTTGGAATGTGCTCCGTTTATTTCTCTGCATCTCCTCCTATCTCCTTTAGTTCAACCCTTCTCTCCATTTATTTGGATTGATGTTAACATTATTGATTGAAAATTTATATTATTTTAATCATTCATTAGTGAAAATTTGCTTCTATATTTTCTCATTTTATCAGAAAGATTATCCTAGCTACTATCTGTTCTGTCATGTGGCTCTGCTAAAATGTCAGTAGAGCAAGTATTTTTCTTTGGAACACATTCATTTAAGTATAGAGATACAGTGGCATCTGTAAAGTTTGCAAACTTTATTCATTCCACAATTCTGGGAAAGATGGCCACATTTGTTTTTATGTGGGTAAGTAAGGTGGCTGTGGTCATATTTGTCACCTGAGGCAGAGTTTTCAAACAAAACCCAAAATTTTGTCAAGGCTTGTATTTGTGAACGAAATTGTTTGCAAACAACTTTAGTATATCCAGATCCCTCTGTAAGTTTTTCTACATGCACCAAGTTTGGCTTGCACTAGAAACAATGGGCTGATTGATGCTTAGTATTTTGAAGACTGCTTCTCATGGAGTTCAGAGAGCTATCTAACATTTGTTTTTTCAATATTTGAAGTCATTTGGTGATTATTTCTTCATAAAATTAGGTTATTAGTTATTTTTTCTGCCTGGGTGATAGGCTAAGTCAGGAGCTTCCAGCATAATACCAAAGGAGAGACTTACTGACAAAAAAAAGTGCTCTAATTCCCTTACCTTTTGATTCCAGTCGACTTAATAAGTCTCTTCCTCTAAGCCAGACTTCTGAGTCCATCCATTCTTCATAACCTTCCCACATCACTGCAAGTAGAATCAGCCTCTGATTTTCTGGAAACAATCCAGTCTTTAATATGTTTCTTCTCACAACTTCCAGGCAAACTTGTAATCACTTCTTTCTTTATCTTGCAATTACTCAAATCTGATGAAACAGGATCCCTTGATTACTAGTGGTTATGTATTACTGTATAAGAAAAATCCTGACCTTTCCCCAGTGAATTCTAGACACAAAGACCAACTTTATTTCTCTAAAAGTTATTTTGAGAAAATTATAAAAATGCTAGAAACAGTAATCTTAAAAATGCTTATGGTTTGATATGAAAGTATGAGAGTAGATTTCTTTCTGTTGAGTCACAGTGGAAATACAATGTTCCACTATAAAATTCATTCTTACCCAGTTTTGGACTCTGGGAAAGACTCCATTACTTTGCAGACCAAAATTAAAGAACGTGTTCAAGTTTTCTTGAACTCTACATTTTTTTACACTACATATTTGAGTGTAACCAAAATATTTTTATTCTTGGTATTTCTCTGCAGTACAAAAAAACTCATGCAGAGGAGCACATATCATGCACCTGAATGTCTTAAAATTAACCAAGATATTTTTCTGATAGTCTTTGAAGATACATTTGTAAAAACCCAAAAATTAATTTTAAAATTTCTTTTAGATGTGGTGTACATAGTTCAATGAGTATATACAAATTTTTATCCAATTATATCATAAATTTTTAATCCTGTGATGAATAATTCTTGTTGTAGTTCACTTTAAATATAGTTAATATATAGTTAAATCTCCTTTTAAATTCAATGTAAGATCCAATATTGGATACAGGATTAATGAACCTTTGGAAGCCCTTCAGGTCATTTACCTAAATGAAAGATCAAAGAGAAATATTTGCTTTTATAAATCTCATTTAGAGAATTTCTAGAAAAAATTTAGCTTTTATGTTTCATACTTTTAAACCAAAATTTAAATATATTTACTTTGGGCTTTCAGTTGTAGGTTAACAACAATTATAGTAGTAATTCAAACAAAATAAACTTTTGGCATCTTTAGAATAATAGAATCATGGGACATAGCATTTGGGATCTGAGATTTATGAACATACTTTCATTGCAGTGAAGTACGACAGAGGTTTGGATCAAAGACTTCTTAATATAAACGTGTACTAAGTTAGAAGAAAATATTTTTTGGCAAGTGGAATGGAACATGTTTTTAACAGAAAAGAGATGTAAAATATGTGTATGGTAAAGAGGGTTTTCATTTGTTTATAATATGGTGGATATTATATGACTGTATTTATTGGGATGCACATAACTGTGAAAATAACAACATTTATAGTTTTCCAGAAATATGTAACTATTTACCTGTAGATTCTGAAAAAAATTTTGGATGCAGCCTTAGAAATGTAGAAAAGCATATGATTTTTGAACAAGTTTCAGGCATTCTTGAGCAAATATTTTACAGTTCCCCAGGCCAGGGCCCAGACTCCTCTCTGGGTTGTGCTATGAACTTTCATTTGCAGCACGTTGCTAATGGTGGAGCTGCTCACACTGTGTAGCTGCAGGTGAAATAGAAGCTCAGCAGCATCACACTTCTTGAGAACAAAATATGATTCTGAGTTTTGCATTTTGTGGTAAGAGCAAGGCTGAAGACTTCTCTCCACAGCCATGCTGGGGAAACACCACGGAATCCTTGAGGCAGGATCCTGGGAGACAGAATGAAAGGACAAATGAATCTCATCGAATGAAAGGATGGGAGTAGAGCCATTGAATTTGATTGTGCAGAAATTCATGGCCTCCTTCATACCTATAAAAGTCAGATTTCCTAAAAGCATTTTCAATTTTTTTTATTGTCTTTGCTCCATACCCTCTTGCATCTGCTTCAAAGATTCTACACAGATTTTCCCCGGTTAAACTGTCTATGCATTTCACAAGTTTATCATCTTAATGTGACTCTCATTTGTTTAAGGAAAAAGAAAAGGAAGAATCATTTGGAACTTCTTTAAATTATTGTTATTTTTTAAGCTATAGACTTACAATTTGTCATAGCTAAATCTTGGAAACAGCCCAAGTGTCCATCAACTGGTGAATAGATAAAGAAAATGTGGCTTTCTTTGTTCAATGGAGTATTATTCTGCCATAAAAAGGATAAGTGAGACATTTCTAGGTAAATGGATGCCCCTTGAGACCATACCCCTAGATGAAATAAATTGGACATATGTTTAAATAGTATATTTTTTCTTTGGTGTGAGAAATTGAAAGCATAAATAAGGATAAAAATTTATAATAGATATTGATAAGTAGGAAGAAAATGGTCAAATGAGAGAGGGAACAAGGGAAAAAGTAAAGGAAGGAAAGCAAAAGGAAAAAAGGAGAATACAATGAAAAATGGAAACAAAGCTTTTTCAAACAAGAAAGGAAGACAAGGTTGAAGAGTGGGAGGGGATTGGGCAAAAAAGAAGAGTCAAGATGTATCATCTATAGGTACAAATTCTCTGTGATGAATGCTATCATTATGTATATGTAAAATGTAGCAATAAAATTTATCAAAAATAAATTACATATTTTGGTTTTCATCATTTTCCTTCCCTCTGTTCTGTCATTACTACCTTCTAATTTTTCAAAAAACATATTTCAGCAGGTATCAGCTTTTCAAACTGTAAGTCTTCCACTCTAATGGAGTCATGGCCTGAACCAAATCAAATGATTCTTTGATCTCCAAACCAACCGACCAACTAACCAATCAACCAGCTTGTCACAAACCAATCAATCAACCAACCAACCAACCAACCAACCAACCAATATTTAGCAGCGACTCCCTCCCAAGGTATACTTGGCTGTCATTCAAGTTTTGGCTTTTCCTCAAATATACTTTCCTCACTGTATGAAGGATTGAGTCCAGGATCTTTGCACAGAGCTAGGTTTCCAGACCTATTTACTTTTTTTTATTTTGAGACATAGCTTTGTTAAATTACCCAGCCTGCTCTCAAGCTTGGGATCCACCTACCTCGGCCCTTCAGAGATGTAGGATTACAGTCCCACTCAATCATGGCCAGATACTTGGTAGTATTCGAGTTTCTATGTATTGTGTCAAAACCAGAGTTGTTTTCTATAGGTCTCACATGATTGAAGTGCCTCTGCTAGGCTGAGCAGGTGTGATAAGTCATAACTGGTATTGAAGTGTACTCAGTGGTTTCTCCTCCAAACTTTTCAGTATTCTATGATCTGCAAGGGTTGAGAAGTGACCTATCCTACCTGGGAATGTCAAAACAGCTGTTCCTTCTCTTAAGTGTTCTTGTTAAGGATGTGACTTTTTAGCAGGGCATCTTTAGGCACTCTGTCTATGCCTATTTGGGGCTCAGTAAATACCTGGGGGAATTTTGTCCCTTGTCATGTTAAGGGGATTTGTACCCCAAAGTTTCAGTAGCACTAAGTCATGGATGTGTTATGGTACAGTTTCTCTCAGTTGATTTTGTATTATAGCTCAGTGGTAAAGAACCAATCCAAAGTTCTCAAAGGCTGAGTTCAATCCCCAGTACTGTTTTTAGTAGAGAAAAGAACCAACAGTAACACAAATTTAAAATCAAATAAACATGACACAAAATATATTAACAACCACCATATCTATAAAAAATTCCACAAAGCAGAAATATGCTGAAATGTTAACACTGATGAAAGTAAAGTTAATAATTCAACTTCTAATACAGATACAAACAGAAGAAAGTAAAAGAAAAAAAAAGAAGAAAGGGAACAAAATGAGAAAGAGAGAAGAGAAAAATCAATTGAAGAATTAAATAGGTTATATATTATTTATATTAAACATAAAAAGAATAGATTAAATATAAAAAGAAAATGATGATGAGGGAAGACAAAACCAAAGAAGAGGCACTGAGAATGCATCAGGTGTTGTAAAGGTTAGTGGTTCTAGATCATTCTCATTCTGTATGTTCCTTCTCAATTCCTGCCAAATAGGCAAAACGAGAGGGGAGTATGAAGGCTGACAGGTGCCTTTTTTTCTTACAAATTACCATTGCTCACCAGACTGGGCTAAAGGAAAGATGTCTGCTGCAGAGTTATTTCACAGGCCTTGGTATTCAACACTGGGGACAGTGACCTCCAAATGAGGTCAAGAATGTCTCTTATTTTGCCAAGCTGATGGGCTCATCAGGCTATGACCACTTGGTCCCAGAACCAAGAGCTCTGGTGCTTGACAGATGTCCATGTCTCAGGCAGAATCATCTAAATGTCTCTGCTTACAGAGGAAGATACCCATCAAGCGGCTCTGCAATGGGAGAGGAGTCAGGAGAAAGAAAATCTGCCCGGCTCAGCCAATGTGCTCCATAATACAGCTCCACAAGATTCCACACACAGCTTATGTTGCTCTGTGTCACCGAATTTGAGAACAATTTTACATGGAGACAACTTTCTCTTTTCCCACTGCTCAGATCTCACTTTCCTCTGCCTGTAGCTCACAGAGATTTTGTATTACTCACTACCTTGGGTGACACTTTATTGTTTGCCATGCTCATGCTCTCTAGGTCAGTGAAGAGAAGAGCTTGCTAGGATCTGGGAAGATAAAAAATGCAGGGGTTTCTCAACTCCCAAGAAGTGAGTTCAGAACGTGAGACCCTGGTTTAGATAAGCTGGGAAAGGCCTACAAACACTTTAACAGCACCGATTTCCTGTACGATGCTGTGCTGTGCAGATTACAGAGATGCTGCCACTCACAGTCACAGAGGGTCCTTCCTCTCCTCTACCAAGCAATAGAGCCCTCCATGTTAGGATACCTCATTTCTCTTGTTTTTCTAAAAACCTTTCTTCTGGATTTCATCTGAGCACTGGCTCTTTCCATGCACTCTAGAAATTTCCTAGGAATATCTGCCTCAACATGAGACTTCATCCCCATTGATTTGATTCAATCTTCTGGAGCAGTATAGAGGTTGTGAGTATCTCTAATCTACTATGTTACTCCCCCTGATGAATAGATTTCTAACTTACCTTGCTTATGTGTAATAGAGCACTTGCATTTTGTTGCATAGAAAAAAGGCAAATTGATAATTTATTTGGATAGGTCATTATTTTGTTAACCCTGAAGAATGTATTTTATAAAGTCTTTATGTAATGTATTTGCAGATGATGTATTTTATGTAATCCTGAAACATAAGTTATGTATAAAATATCACTATATTTAAATCATCATGGGAATTGAGGTTAAATAGTTTGAAGAGAAATATGATTTCTTTGCATTCATTTTAAACTGGTGAAAACAAAATCAAATGAAAATTTAGAATATGTGATATTGAAATATTGTTTTATTTTAACACTGAGCATTTAGTCCTCATGAACATTTTTATAGAAAAAATGGTGGATTCATGCATGTCTGTAGAAAGAGAAACAGAAAGTCTTGTTATCTCAACCGTTGGATGCTTAAACCTGGAAATGACATGGAGCCAAGAGAACTTACTGTTGGAAAACATCAATTTACTGAAACAATTCTGGGAACTTTTCTCCCAAAGCATGACATGATGTTTAAATGGAAGAAACTCTGCCAAAGAAGAGGATAGTATTGTTTTCATTTTGCTTGATGCAAAATAGGAAAGGGTGATCACAGTGGAAGTCTTCATATATTGGTAATGACGTAGTAGTTACTATTCCTCCAGTGGCAGCTGCGGCCTCTGTCCCTTCTTCATTCACATTTACAAAGGACTTGTGCAGGAATTCAGACACCACTAGACCCTTATCTCTGCTTATGCCTGAAAGATCAGCACTATGGGGGATGAACAATTTTACCATCCCCATTTTTTCCAATATAGTCTTCAAGTCGTAGCTCTCTTCCAGTTTGAACTTTGGTAACTGTAAATTCACATCTTTTATGTTCATCTTGCTTGTCCACTCCAATAATTTCTTAGCAGTGAGTCCATCTTCAAGCTGTGAAAATGGAAAAAGTGAAATTGACATGATTGTTTTTGGCAGCTAACATACTTTAACACTGAATGGGCTATGTGGAAATCTCTATTCCAGCAATTAATGCATGATATCAATGACTCAGTTTAAGACATTCTGTTCTAATAAGTAGAAATAACAGTCTTGAGTGCATAAGTATGATATATATGTATATACACCTAGAGTGTGTGTGTATTCAATATGGAATCATTTCATTACTTTATATTGTACAAAAGGAAGTACAGATCATTACCCCATATGGTGACAATGTATTTACATTTAAAATAGATTCTTTATAATCTGGTGCTCATTGATTATCAAATTCGCTAGGTATACTGCACATTTTTGATTGACATATTTGTAAACATTTCTTACTGTTCTTCTCCACCACATATATTTTTGCCTTTCACTACAATCAAATTGAAGTTTAATGTCAATTATTCATTAGCCATCAGTACATGTCAGACTCTATGATAAAATATTGATACTGAAAATATAAATCATCAGTCCTTTTGAATTTTTCATTATTTGAGATCCTTTGCTTTAAAAGCTTTTCTTGGTGACTTGTGAAAAAACTGGAAGACAGAATCAAAACATAGGTGCAAGATGTACCTTTTTCAGGCCATCTACTTCATTTGGCAGCAGCACAACCATGCTCAGAGCTCTCCCTTTATAAGGTATTTCCAGGATCTTGGCCTGCACATCTTCCAGGGAGGCAAAATTTAAAGAGTTTTTTTGCTTCATCATTTGCACAGATTTGCTCATATCCTGCAATAAATGAAAGCATTGAGGAACCCCTAAATTAGATATAGCACAAATTCCTCCAGGTACTATTTACTAAATAAATTTTCAAGAATAAAATAGTGAAACAATAGCCATGACTCATTTTATGTTTTACCTACAGTGATATACAAAACACAGATATTTAAATTTAACATTCTCCATAAAGCTACATTGCATTAAGGTAATAAAATATAGTCAGTACCTTGTTCAGCCAAAACTTTCCTTCCAC
>PVLA01016419.1:0-20794 GCA_004027455.1 Hydrochoerus hydrochaeris
TATAGCATCAAGTCCCGGGGCACAGTCTAGACTTCTGTGTCCTCTGCTATGTGTCTGGGGGCCATAGGCCAGGCCTGCCTTCCTGGCCTTGGCTCTCGGAGAAAACCTTGGCCCAAGTCTTACCCGAGGCCACCTGCTTACCCAGGGAGGGGATGAGACATTGTTGGATGAGATATTGTTGGGTGACCCAGGTGCAGACTCCACCCACAGAGGTCTGTACACGGAGGGGTCGCCAGAAGTCCCAGCTCACAGAGCCATGAGGACTGAAGCTGGGGGCGATCAGAGCCCCAGAGGAGGGGAGGCTGCTGTGAAGCCTTGCAGGACTGCTGCTGGGACACAGGCAGCCAGGGCAGCAAGGGGCACGGCTGCTGCAGTGTGTGGGGGAATCAGCATGCTTGGCGTGGTGAGCAGGCTTTGGGCGTGGAGGAAGTGACGGAGACCTGTGGTGTGTGGTGCCTCGCAAACACTTGTGACTTTGTCATGAAAATCATGGGGAGCTAGGAGAGAATGAGGCTGGAGAACAGAACAATTTCTATTTGAGAACTACCTCCTGGGGCTGGTGGCCGCTGCTATGGGGTGGTGGGGAAGCCGGACCTAGGAGTCATGGGTCGGGACTGGGACTGTTTCGGTTCTCATCTCCTTCAATCTTTCTATAGCTCCTGTTGCCTCCACGTTTGAACCCTAACCTGCATGGCGTTTCCTGATGACCCTCTTCCTGGATCTCCTGAGCTCTTTCTGTTTATCTTGAGTATATTAAGTTCTCTGATGCTGCCATAACAAATCATCACAAACTTAGCAGTTTAAAGACAATGCCAATGTACTAAAGTTTTCTAGTGAGCCTGCGTCTTGCTGGGCTAAAATCAAGGTGTCTTCAGGGTGCGTTTCCTCTGTCCCGGGGTTCCCCACAGCACTCAGCCCCCGGAGCTCCCTCTGTTTTCCAAGTCCACTAGTAATGGGTCAAGTCCCCCCAAGACGCAACACCCGGCTCTTCTTTGCCCCCTCTTCCAGGTGTGACCCTGCAGGCCTGCGCACATCATTCAAAGCATGCCCGGCACCTCGTGATCCTAACAAATGCATCACAAGGTCACATAGCACAGGACACAAGGGCCTCTGTCGGGGGCTGGTTTCTGCCACCCGTGTGGAGAGCTTCATCGACATCTCGAAATTCACATCCACCCCTGGCTGGTTCTTGCATGTGGAGTCTGTTTTATCTTTGGGTTAAATACTTGGAAAACTGTGTTGTGAAGAAGGGAATTTGTTTTGTGAAGCTACCAAGGATAAGACAGAAGCAGAGAGCAGTTTGGTCCCCTATATCTGAGACCCCAGGGCTGCCCTGGCACAAGGTGCAATCACATGAGGGTGGAAAGGGGCGAGGGAGCCAGGCACGCAGCAGAGCCCACAGAGCTGCCCATAGCAGATGGGAGGGCGGCAGGGGGTGGTCCAGGGTGATGCCAGGGTGGGAGGAGCAGTCCAGCAGATGGAGCCACTCCTGGCCTGAGAGTGCCCACCCAGAGCCTGGCGGGGGTGAAGGCTGCACATAACTGCATCCAGGCCCCTGTGGGAATAGGTTAGGACTCCACTTGCCCAGAAAGAGAGATTACAGGTGTCCGTGGGAACAGACGGGGAGTTTTGGCAGAGTGAAGCATGCTTGGGATGGGTTTCCCCGTGAAGTCGGCTTTCATTAGCAGAAGCCTGGACTCCAACGATAACTGCTCTTTATCGAACGTTAACTACATCCTGGGCTCTGTATGGCAGTGACCCTGCAGGCTGCTCTTAGACCACAAAGGGAATGGGGCTCAGACAGAGGTGAACCAGAAAGCCAGGCTCCTGTGGAGATCTCCACTGCATGCACATGCGTGAGGGAAGAAGGGGAGGAGGAGCTGAGGGCTGCGAAGACAAAGCCCAGAGAAGTGAGGCTGCCTCACGGGGCTGCCCTGCAGGCGGGGGTCACAGAAAGGAGTGTGGTCAGGGTGGGGTGGCTGCTCAGGGAGGAGAGTTACACAGAGGAGCTGTTCCATGGGGTGCAGTGTGCTGGAGATAGGACTTTAAATGCACTGCTTTCTCTTCCCAAACACTTGTGGGAGACAGGGAAGGAAGAAGCTGTGCGAAGCAGGCCTCAGCCTCTTAGAAGGAGATGCTCCTTAGTGCTCCCCTCCTGCCAGTGCTCCCAGGCCTTCTGAATAGGCACTTGTCTGTCTTCCTGGGGGTGAACTGAAGCACCTCCCCCCTGAGGGAAGGCTGCTCATTTCTTCCAGCCCTGGGCTCCATGGTGATAAGATTTTCTCTTTTGCCTCTGCATTTTCTGCCCACTTCTAAGGCTCCCCAAAGCCTTCTAGGGAGGCTTCCTGGGTTGTGGAGGCTCCTAGGACATAGGTTTCTAAGATGCAATTTTACCACCCACAACAGTGCCTGGGACACTTTGTCCCTGGGGGGAAAGGGCATGAGACTTGGGCTCTGGAGACCAGACAGTTTCCACTGCAGCCATGTAGCTGTGTGGCTGTAGAGGCAGCTGTGCGTTTGCAGGGCTCAGCTGTGGGCCCCGTGGTCCAGGGAAACTGTATTCACAAAAGCAGGTGAGGTTGGCTTTGGCTTCTGGACAGTCTCCTGCGGACAGTCTTCTGCAGACAGCTCTGTCTCCTTTAACGTTATCCATGGTCATGAAGCAGCATAACTGCGCTCGTTTCCCTCTTTAGTTGCTGCCCTGTCTCTTCAGTGGCGGGCAGCCCCAAAGCCTCCATCAGACTGGGCAGCAGCCTTGGTGAAGGATCACCTTCACTTTAGCAGCCTGAGTGCAGTACGATGGCTCCAATTCCAGTGCAGTTTAACAAGATTGGTGGCTCTGAGCAAAGATCACAGAACCACTGGCCTTCTGTGGGCCAGCAGGAGCCATGGCGATCTGCTGGCTCAACCCTCCCCTGCCCACCGCGAAACGCCAGAGCCCAGGAAGAGCTTGACTCCCTGTCCCGGGACCCCGACAGGGTGGTGTCACATGCTGCACATCAAGGACTGCACAGGCTGAGTGCACCAGTGTCAGCTCCCACAGTGTGCACCAGGCAGACAACCAGGAGTGAAGGCCCAGAGGTGAGGAAAACTTAGCTGTCGTGTTGCCTTTGTCTCCTTGCCCCGCCTGCCCCCTGTGCATGAGCGCCTTGGCGATACTCCTGGTAGTGGGACTTGGGCAGCAGTGTCCTCAGGGCCCCTTAACACTAACAGTGTGCACTGGGAGTGCCCACGTGTCTGGTGCAGTGTCAATCGGGTGAGCACCTTTATCTGTTTCCTTGGATGAACGTGTGCTCTATTGCCATGTTATGTATTAGCATGTTAACTGAGAGCACACACCTATGCACATACACACACACTCACATGCACAAGAGGCGCCTCACTGCTTCCTGGCCATGGGGATTTTCCCTCTGAGCAGAGGAAATGTGACTATTTGTCAGTGAGGTGCAGGTTCCACAGTGTCCTCATGGCTGGGACACCCCCCACTCCCACCCTAAGTCCCATGGTTGTGTCTGGCAGTGGCTTTTGGGGTGATGCGTTTCTGCTTTCTGCCGTCCAGGCCCTGCTCCTCTGCCCTCACAGCTGCCCGTGTGTGCTTGTGCCTGCTGTCCCTGCAGCTCCATCTTCTGATAAGGTTTTTTTGTATTAGTGACATGATTTTATCTCCTGCAGGCCGAATTCCCATCTCAGTGGGTGGATGAACAAAAGAATGATAAATAAACTCTTTTCAACTCTCAGCTCCACTTGTGTGGTGGGAATGTATGGCAGACACTTAGATATTTATTGATTGGTCATTTATTTTTCCATAAAGATGTGCTCATGGAGTGTTTCTTAGTTACTTTTCTCTCATGGCTGAGACAAAACACTTAACACCCTAAGTTAAGGAAGGAAAGGTTTACTTAGCTCACTGTTTGTAGGGGTTTTGGTCCATAATCAGCTGGCTCCACGGCAGGGTGGCATAGCAGAGGGACAGCTGTTCATGGTAGCAGAAGACAGTGGAAGCAAAAGAGCAAAAAGGCGGGAGAGAGCAAGCCTCCTCCTCCCGCACACCGTGTGCAGGCTGCCTGCCCCAGAGTGGGTTCTTTACACCTACACTGTCTTGGGGCCTCTCCCAGGAGCTCAGCATGGTTACAAAGTGAGGACCCGGCCCCTTGCTGAGGAGTTAGCCTTCTAATCTCAAGTTAGCACAGTGAATGGCATCCTAGCGTGGTAAGGGCGTGTCCTCCACACCTCAGGGTGTAGATCTACTGAGTGCTTAGTTAAGCTGCTGGACTTCTTAAGCTGACACATGTATCAACCATGATAGTGTCTGTAGCATAACAGCCACAATGGTCCATTTTCTGTGAGACTCCAGGGGTTTGGCAGTGAGCTCTGACCTGGCCCTGCCCTGCTTCTGCCACCCATCCCTGGTGGTGGGTCTGCTCCTCGAGGCCGTGGGCTGAGGCCGCCTCTTGTCTATGACCACTGTACCTAGATCCCCGTATTTATTTGGATGCCCATCGTGGGCACCAGAGCAGAGAGGAGCCAGAGTTAATGAATCCAGCAGGCTTCTCTGAAAGCTGAGTTCAGCATGGAGTTGGCTTTATTCCAAGTTGGTCCAGATGACGTCACGTCCAACCAATGAAGAGCATGTACAGACTGGAAAGGTGCAGCCCCGTGGGCTGCCTGGGTTGGCATAAGCTGACCAGGCAGGGACACGGGGTGCTCAGGACTGGGGAGAGAGCACTGGAGCAGTATAAGGAGAAAGAGCTGGATGGGGGGCCAAGCTGCAGGCTCGGCTCTGTGGCTCTCAGTGGAGCAGTGTAGGGCAAACTGCTGAGCATCTCAGGAAAACGAGGGGCGTGGAGAGACATAGGTCAGACGCTCCTCAATGCCGCCTGTCACTGCGATTCTGAACTGGACCACCAAGCACCCTGCCATGTGCTGAATGACCCCCACTCGAAGGAGCTGTGTCCCTGACCTGAACCCTGCGCCCCATGAGAGCCACCTCCTTGAGAGAGATATATAACTGAGGCTTTGTTGTTTGTAGTGCAGTTTTGGTAGAGATCACAGGAGGAGAAGCTCACCCTGGGTTATGGGGGGGCAAGTCCAGTGACAGCGTCCTTTAAAGAGAGATAGAGGAGCAGGCAGTGCAAGGTGAAGCAGAGCCTGGGCCACCTGGCAGGGCCCTGGAGCCCCCAGGCAGCCCTGGAAGCCAGGCGTGGGTAGGATGGCGGGTTCCCCTGTGGCCCTGGTGGGGCCCCTGGGTCCCTGGCATAGCTGGCCCTGCAACGCCTAGGTTTCCCTTTTGGCTACACAGCTGAGAGTGGTACCTTTCTGTTTCTGGAAACTCCCCGGTCCGTGGTGATTCATTGCAGTCGGAGCTCAGATCCACCGGGAGACACAGGGACCCAGTGATTAGGCCAGGAATCAAGCACAGCAGTGATGTTTTGAAGTCTGTTTATTCTTTTCTGAATCGAAGCCCTTCAGCTCTTTCTGCTTGGTTTTCTGCCTGGTACGCTCTGCTCATGAGTGCTGGACCATGAGCCCATGGCACCCTGGAGCACCAGGTGCACTGCTGTCTTCTGGAAAGGAGAGATGCCATCACCATTGCTGCCAAGGTCCAACCAGCAGGTGGCAGCTGCCCCAGCCGTTGGAACAGGTGGCTTTTTTTATTTTTATTTTTTGGTCCTGGAGACTGAATCCAGGGCTTTTTCAAAAGCTACATCCCCATATTTTTAATTATTTCATTTTCAGACAGAATCTTATTGAGTCACTAAATTGCCCTGCTAGGCTCCAACTGTCTTCATCCTGCCTCAGCCTCCTTGAGTGCTGGGGTTATAGGAATGAGCCCTGATGCCCTGCAAGGCAATATTTTTAAGCCCATCAAACTTAAGAGTGTGGCTTCTGTCATGAAAAGCCTGGTGCCACCCAGCGAGTGCTTTGGAGAGAGTCCTCACAGTCTTCAGTGACAGTGGGCACAGGGCTCCCCACTTTGGTGTGTGTGTTGGTTTCTCTCTGTGTTGGTCTCTCTTGGGTGCCGTCCTTCACCAGGCCTTCTTCACATGCTTCTTTCCCCTCACAGTGGGGTGGGATAAGAATGAGCCTTGGACTTACAGAAGCCTCGTCCTGCGCGATCGTGGTGCCGTCCCTGCTCCCTCGTGTCCTGGTCTGTGTGGTGCAGGTGCCCCCCACCAGGGCTTGGGCCCTTGGAATCTGCTGAAATCACTGCAGCCAACAGCTTGTGGAATACCTGTTCCCGTCCAGCTCCCCATGAGCACATGGCAAGGATGACCCACCTGTTCCCATCTTGCGGGGACACTGGGCAGTTTGGCTACTTTCTCCATTTAACACAAGAGACAGAGCCTGGAGGAGTGTGAGGAACTGGCCCCAGATCCTCTAACCCAGTGAGGACGCAATGGCGCTTGCTCAGGATGGTCTTTCAGAAGACTTGCGTGTGCTGGAGCCTTGAGCCTTCTGCAAGCTGTGACCAAGTGGATTTGTTATTTTGCTTACCTTCCTTGCAGCCCTAAGAGTGCCTTTCCCCCGTGGTCTCTGTGATATTCTGTTTCGCATCATATTGATGTAGGATAGGGATTGGCCAACTGTGGCCCACAAGGCAAATCTGGCCCACTGCCATTTGTTTTATGAATAAAGTTTTATTGAAACACAGTTGTGCCCTTTTGTTTGCATATTGCCTGTGGCTCTATGAGCTTTTGAGATGCAGCCAGAGTTCAGACTCCTGGGCCTGCAGAGCTGGAAATACACTATGGTGCTTCACAGAAAAGATCTGTCAGCCTCTGGGGCAGGCAAGAGAGCACGAGCTTTGCAGTTAGGAAAAGTCGGGTTCAAATCCTGACTCTACGTCTTCCCACTGTGTGGCTGTGGCAGCCCTGAGCCCTGGGATTGTCACTCCCTCTGGAAGCAGTGGACTGGGTGGCTCCAAGGAGAAGGAGGGAAGGTGCCCAGCAGGGTCCCCAGTGGGGCAGCTCCCTTCTGTCCCCACCCCTCCTCTTGCTTGTGACCAAAGTAGCAGAAGCCCTGCATGCCTCCTCGAAGACTTTCGTTTTCCTAAAGGTCCTGGGGTCCGAGGCCCCTCCCAGGCCAGGGCTGCATGGGGCTGAGTCTCCCCTGTAGGAGGAGGCGCTGAGCCCCTGGAGGCGAGGCCCAGGCCCTGCTCCAGCTGGGAACTGGGCCTGTCCTCTGTCCACATGTCCCTTCTCCCCCGGGCTGTGCAGAAATCTGGCCTCACCACAGCGAGTAAGCTTTAGACCCTCTGAAACACCCTGTGGTGCCCTCCTTTGCCTTGAATGCCCGCCAAACCTGTAACATATGTCAAGCGGCCAGGACTGCAAGAATTACGATTTCCATTTGGCTTCTGTGGCCATTTAGTCTAATTTGCACTGGCTTTGAAATGGAGACTGCTGTTTTTGCGGTTTTGATTTGGGGGCTGCTTCAAGTTCTGTCCCTTTCTCTCTCCCTTTTCTTGTAACATTTGCTCTTTTCTAGGATGGAGGCAGGAGAGGAAGAATTAAAAGTAAGAAACCCTTAAAACTCCCAACCCCTATCTCAGCAGCCACCCCCAGGGTCCCTCTCCAGGCTGGCTGTGTGTCCCATGCCAGGGCTCACGCTGCAGGAAGGACAGGGCATGGGGCTGGGGTCAGATCACATGGATGCGCACCCTGTCGCCTCTTGTGCCTGCTGTGGTGCAAGCGGAATGGAATTCCCCGTGGGGACCGTGTGTGACACTGGCCTCCTCCTCTTCAGTGACCCCCGCCCGGCCCTGCCAGCCCTCAAATGAGAGGACATGGCTGCGGGAAGGAACGGGGTATGTGGAGTCAAGAGTTGCTCTAGCTGCATCACCTCCTTTTCGTCAGAGCCTCTAGGGTCCCTTCAGTCCTTTCTGCCTGGCTGCTTGTCCTCTGGGTCGGCACTGATGCCTTTGTTGCGACCTTGAGGGGGTCTCGAAACAGGTCTGGCCCGCAGTCCGTCTGTCCCTCTGTCAGATCCCCTCCGTCTGTCCTGGCGGTCGGCACCCTGGCTACTGCTCACCTTCGGACATCCAGAGAGTCAAAATCAAACAACTACAGCTGCACCTCACAGACACGAGCCTTACCTCCTGCCTCTCTCTGAGCTGCACTGTCTTCTCGCCCTCATCCCCAAGTGCAGGTTTTAACCGCCACTGCCATGTGTGTCTGGCAGCCACTTCCCTCCTGGACCCTCCGTGCCACTCTGAGCTTCCTGCCACATGCCCTGGGCATCAGAATGCCAGTGGCAGCTTTTCCCCTCTTGCAGCCTTGGAGTGTAGAGGTCTCTGGTACAGTCTGACCCAAGGGCAGCTGACTGTCCTGGCAGAAGCACAGAGGCTGGGAGACTTCACAGCCACTGTGCTCAGTCAGTGAGAGGCCACAGGGATCAGTGAGGGGCAGTCACTAACCCAGACCAAGGAGCAAAGGCGGGGCCGGTTCCTGCCCAGCACCCATTCAGCGCCCTCCCTGACTGTGCTCACATCGCTGACGCACAGTTTCAGGGGTAATGGGGTCTGCAACTGGTGCCCCCAGGTCTGTGCAGCCCCGTGTGCTTGGCCAGTGCACTCACTGCCTCTGTCCCTGCCCTCCCTAGCTGCAGGTGCTGGTGGCTGGTAGCTCCAGCCTGTGCTCCTCTCGGGAGCAGCACTTGGGTGATGGATTAGAGGTTAAGCTCTCACTCTCAGGGTACAGCAGGATCAAGACCAGGGGCCCAGCGCTCTACCTCTTGGGCAACAGTTTCTGAGCTGTGTTTTATGCCATCAACCCCAGAGCAATGAGAGGAATCAGGCTTCCTGTGGTGCCTGTCACCATCTGGCTTCCCCCTTGGCATCCGGTTTCCCTCCCTTTTGCCTCCAGCGTGGCTTCCAGGACACTGGCTCTATGACAAGGGTCACTGGGTTGGCCTGGGGTCCTCACCTGTGAATTAGACAGTTGGCCCAAGGTGGGGTGGGCTCAGGCACGAGTCATGCTATCTAAGCCATGACATGGCCAGGAACCTCCACATGTGGTAGCCTCCAGTGCTGTCTTCTGTCCCCTCCAGGGCACTATTGGCCCAGGGAGAGATGTGGAGGGGTTCCCTGGGTGCCAGAGAAAGGGGCAGAGGGGGAGAAAGGGGTCCCAGAGCAGAAGTGAAGGCCCCTCTGCCCTCACACAGCTGCTTGAGTCCTCTAGGATGGGAGGCTGGGAGGTGGCAAAGTCGGTCCCTTGGAGCCCCTGGGAATGGTGACAGAGGACCTACATTTAAGGGGACAAGCTAAGTCCAGGCTGGATCCGAGCGTGTTTCCTTTCTGTAGTTCTTAGGTCATAGCTGCCCGGGAATGTAGGGGTTCTGCCTGCAGGCACCGGGTCAGCACAAAGAACCCAAATCTGTGGCGAGATTCTGCGGGGGAGGCACAGTTGTGGGGGAAGGTAGACCACACAGCCAGACAATAGAATGGATTCCAAGGGTGCTGAAATGGGGTGGAATTAGAGCAGAGATGCATGCATTGCGCTGATGTTTGAATCTGTCCTTTGAGGTGCCCCATCTCCATGGCCAGCTGCTTGTCCAAGCTCTGTCCTTTCTGTCATTCACCACAGCAGCCTCCTCCCACAGCTTGCCGTGTAATTTTGCCTCTTTTCCACCTGCCCAAGCAGAGTCAAGCTTTATACAGATAAGTGGTGTGCAGCCCCGTGCCCTCTCTGCTCCTTGTCACTTGCCCCTGCACAGCACCTGAGTGTTGGAAGGGGCTGAGGGGGAGATGAGTCACACATTTAGGGCTAGAGCAAGCTAGCCCTGAGAACACAGAGAGCCTGAGGGTCTCACTTTAACTTGGTCTTGGACATCCAGCAGAAAAGTGTAACCACAAGCTGCATAAAACAACGCTGTAGTAAGATGCCAGCTGTACAAGAGGCTCAAATCACCGACACCCCCAACCACTTCCAGCTACATGGGTGACCGACTCACACTGTGGTCTATTGGGATGCATAGGGCTAGATTGCTGGACACAGGGACCTGAAATCCTTGGATTGAGAATCTTTAGCTTAAATGGGTAAGTTCACTCAGAATGGGAAGGGTTCAAGAAGGAGAAGGCCTTCATAGGAAAAAGCTTGGCCTGGGGAAGAGCAGAGAAGGAATGCCTCCCACAGAAAAGAAAGTCTTCTGCAGGGTCCTCCAAACGCAGCTCTTCCAACTCCACCTGACCACCCATCACTAGCAACTACAAAACAGGAAAGGGGGGCAGTTGAGCCAGAGATCAGTCAAAGCTTTGGGGCTAGAGCAAGGCCAGCCCTGGGAACGCGGAGACCATAGGGGCAGGTTATCACCCCCTTGCCGATCGTAGAGATAAAAGCACTGCGGTCACTGGCAGTCCCTCTTCTCCCATCAGGATGGCAGATCCACCTGGCCTCACCTTTCTGAGTTCTGATTCTCGCCTTCGTTCCCAAGGCAGCTCAGCTTTTCAGCGCCCTCTCCTCCCGTCCTCCACAGTCCTCCTCAGGAAGACCTTCCTCATCACTCGGGAACGTGCAATTGTCAGGCTCTTGTTGGACACGGAGTGCAGGACTCATGGGTTCTATTAACAGATATGGTTACAATTACCATTGCTATGTTCCTAGAACCTCGTGGTGCCAAGCATGAAGATTGCCCGCAATGTGCTGTTACTGATTATTGATTTTTCATAGGTGGCAAATCAGAGAAACTGTGCTGCGTCCACATTTTCATGCTCTCACCCTCACTTCCTTTTACCCTTCCAGACCTAAGGCCTAGCATGTCAGAGCTTGGTAGCAACAGTAATCATAACTGTAAATAGCACTTAGTGAATTCTTTTAATTTCCTGAAGTACCTTCATAGGCATGTACTAATTTAACCACCATAAGCCTATGAGGTGACTACAATTCTTTCCACTTTATCCAGGAAAAAGCCAATGCCTGGTGGGATATAAAGGCATATCTGATGGCAGCTCTGCCAACTGTGACCTATGTGACCTCACACTCATCTGGAGAATTCTCTGAGTCTCAGTTGTTTAAAACCAAGCTTTTCTCAAGCATTCCCCATATGTATCAGTCAGCTCTCCCATTGTGGATGTGATACCCAATGCCCACAAATTGAAGCAGGAGATGTTTAATTTGGCTCACACTTTAAGGGAATTCAGTTCATAGTCAGCTGACTCCAAGGCAGAAACATCATGGCAGAAGGGCCTTAAAGAGCAAGGATGCTTAATTGATGGCAGAGAGAGAACAGAACTAGAGAACTGAGCCAGCCAGAAATGGGCCAAGGACCAGGTATGGTACTCAGACTCGTATCACCATGATACATCCAGACACATCCAGAAGTGCACCCCACCAATCCCTGGGGACCTCAAAGCCAATCAAGTTGACACTGCATTTAAACAGTCACACCCCAACCCTACTTACTCTCCAAAAGAAGACGAGTTTGTAATTCTGCCTAACATAACCATCCGTGTACAAGAAACACAGCAATCCCTTCCCCAAGTCTCAACAGTGACAGTATTTTTCAAAAGTCCAAGTAAAAATCTCTCCTGAGACTCAAGTCAAACTCAGCCATGAAACACTGTAAAATTAAAAAACAAGTTGCATATTCCCAAGGTACACATTATTGTTCCAAAAGGAGGAACAGAAGGATAGAAAAGAATGGGACCAAAATAAGATTGAAATTCAGTAGAGCAGACATGAAATCCTGTAGCTCTGTATCTGGCATCTGAGACTCATGGTAGCAAGGGGAGTGCTTGGGGGGTTCGCCCACCTGGTCTCGCTTGGGAAGGCTCCGCTAAGATCTGCAGCTTTCCTCAGCAGTGATACGTGCACCTGGTGTCCTCGACTTCCTGGAGTCTCCTCTGCACTTTGGCTTTGAGCCCTACACACTATCCCCAAGGGTTCTTTGCTGACTTCCTGGGCCTTTGAAAATCTGGGAAGCCTCCCTGACTCCCTATCTCTTCCATGCTGCATGACTGAAAAACCAGCACCATGCAGATTATGCTGGAGCCTGGAAACATCTTGGCCAGTGGCCAGCCCCTCTTGGATGATAGGTACAGCAGCCACCCCATGCCTGAATGGCTGAACAAGGGGAACTCTTCCCTGGGAGGCTCTGGACGATGATGGCACTTGGGCTCTTCTCAAGACAAAGTCTTTTAAAATAGTTTACCCTTCCATGCCTTGGGCTTGTAACAGGTGGCGTCCGGCTGCTTCTTGAGATGCCCTCAAGACATCTTTCTTAGGTCCTGGGCCAAAGTATTCAGCTTCTTTCTAGTGATACTTTCCTTCCCCACTATTTTACACATGGTGCCTTTGGATCCAAATTTAAATTTTTCTGCTCTGCTTTTTGCTCTTAATTCTCACTATAAATAAGGTTAAAAGCAGCCAGAAGTACTATGCCACAACTTGAATTTTAGGCAGTCTTGAAATTTCCTCTATCAGGTAAATTAGTCCCTCACATTAAAAGCCCTAAAGATACAGGCAAAATGCAGACAACGTTTCTACCAGTGTAACACACACAGCCTCCATTCTAACAGCCAGGAGTCCTTGTTCCTAACTGAAACCCTCTAAACCTGGCCTTTATTGTCTCACATTCCTTTCAGCATTCTGGTCTCCTCAGCTCCTACCAGAATTTCCCATCAAGCTCTATTTATGGTGTTCTTGGGCTTCTCTGGCCCACACCCACATCCCCTCTGCTGGCTTCAAGCAGAGACCTCATGGTGGAAGGGTGCGGAGGAGCAGAGGTGCTCACTTCATGGGGTTCAGGGAGAAGAACAGGGGAACAGTGCCGGCCAGGAAACAGGATGGAGAACAGATACAACACTGAAGTCACACCTCCAGGACTCACCCAGACACTCCCAGAAGTGTGTTCCTGCAACCCGAGTGCAGGTCCCAAAGCCAATCAAGTTGACGCTATACTCTAATCACTATTCCACAGTACCCTGAAGTCCTCTCATGGTTTGTCTCACTTGCATTTTACTAAAAAAAAATGTTTCTCCTTTCTTGTGTATCATTTACTGATGCATTAATTCTTGTGCCTTATTTACTGATGCATCAGGTTCCCAAACAGAGTATCAGCACATAGCAGGCCTGCAGAGTATGCACTGAGCAAAATCCAGCAGGACAGCACGTGGGCAAAGCCCTCAGCAGCTCAGGACATGAAATGCTCCAGGCTCTGACGTCAGACAGAGGTCAGGCCCAGCGTCATTCTGATCCACAGCCAGTGCTCCAGGCTGAAGCTCCTCTGCCTGGCTCCCAGGAGGGCTCCACATGTGTGGGCTTATCCTTTAGAACTGCTGCTTGGTCTCACCCAGCCTTGCCTGGCAGTGCGGCCTCTGAGCACCTAGCTTTCTGATTCACCGAGAATCTCTCGGAGCTGGCTGGGGCAAAGCTGCCTTTGAAGACACTGACTGCAGACTTGAGTCCCTGGGCACCTACTGGTTCCCCTGAGTTTCGACTGTGGCTGCCTGGTCCTCTCCCTTTCCTCTGAGCTACCTGATTAAATCCTTGATCTCCTCACACAGGAAGACAGCAGTGGTGGGAAAGTGTCAACTGCTGTAGCACCTACTTGGAGTCTCTTATTTCCCATGCACCACCCAGTTAAATCCTTGTTAGATCTGAAGTAATGTCTAAGAAAAATGTTATTTTTTTCTACCTATTATTGATCTGCCCACATCTTTACCCCCTGTGATTGGCTGGAAGGACCTAATGAGGTTCTTTGTCTCTTAAACCACCGTGGTGTGCAGGTACATGTATGTGTGTGTGTGTGTCCACATGCAGGCATGCATGTGTAGGTGTGCGTGCACATGGATTTGGAGGTGATCAAGAGGAATGACTTGGGGCTCAGCATATGTAAGAATCAAGCAACTGTACAAAGTTGGTGGTCCTTTTAAAAGCCTGATTTCAGTTGGTTCCTTGTCCGGTGACATCTGTTTATATAGCTGTTATTTACGGCACATGGTAAAACTGGGCTAAGAAATGAATTTACAGCCTGGAATGAGCCAAATAAATCTCAGTATCAGTACCTTCCCTGACAGCCCTGTTAAGGACCTTCAGTCTATGGCTTCACTGCTCTGGCACTCAAAACACCTTCCGGGGTCCACAGCCCAGCCAGAGAGTAGCAGGGTCCATTTCACAAACTCACCCTCCATGGACCCCAGCTCCCTGGTCCTGTTCACACCAGCCAGGGCTCCTAAATCAGATAGGTGAAAGGTCTGAGCAGAAAGCTGCCGCATGAGGAAGCACAGTAGAAATTAAACACTCAGAAAATGTTCAGCCTCACTGGCTATCCAAAGAAGATGGCCTTTTCATTTTATCTCTATTGCACAGTGAGACAGAGTGGCCAGTGAGGGCTGGGCGTTATGCTAATGGCCCAGTGACAGACTGCCGATCAGGGCAAATTAATAAATCACTTTTGCCAGGCCATTTGGCAGGATGTGTCCAGAACTACAAGTTGCTTCATACCTGACAGCCCTGCATTTCTCCTCACTGATCTAGAAAATGAGGAAATCACTCAGCAAAAAGGAAAAATTCCTGAGCTGCTGAGTGTCTGCTGGCCCATAGTCCTCATGCACTCACACCTAGATGCATGAGTGTTTCTGTTCAAGATCAGTTCGGTTCACAAAGAGAAGTGTTTGGCAAAATTTTGCTTTTGTTCAAGAACTCTGCATCGGTGAGAAATATGTCTGTGGTGTCTTCTGCAGAGTCATGGCGTGAACTCAGATGTCACTGTAGTATGAAAAGTTGAAGATGCTTCCAGAAGGGGGGATCACCAAGGGACTCTACTTAACCACCCTCGATCCACTCACTGAGGTACAATGTGGTTATTTAAGAGGCAATTCTTAAGATCACAGAAACCATTAAAAATGCTTACAGCATAGTGTTAGGAAATAAAGGAGGTTACAAAGCTAGCAAGCACCAAAGCAAACATGTAAAAGCACAGGATGACGCTGAAGAGAGAGCTCCGAGTGGAGCCAGAATGTTTGCATAGAGATCATGGTATAAGCATGTGCTTTCTGCACAAGCATGTGACATGTTTGTGGTGCATGTTGAGAAAATGACACATTTTCTTTTCCAAAATATTCTTGATATTAAAATTTCTAGTGGCAGGCAGAGGAAGGCAGCATCGCAGAGCTGCTGAGTGTAGGAGTTAACACAAGATGCCATCCTTGCCTTTTGTGGTGGGGTCACCTTCAGCAGTTATTTGGTGTCTGAGCCTCAGTGTCTGCACAGGTGAAATGGGAGTGAAACACTTGTATTTTTCATCAGCAGCAGCGACAAATGAGCAGTGTGTAGAGAATTTACTCTAACCCCTGACAGCGGGCTGCGGTAGTACCTTTATATTATTTGTGTGGTCAGCACCTCCACCTGGCTGCTCCTCTAGCTGTGAAAGATTCAGCACTTGTATACACAACATACACTGGGACACAGTGAACTTCGATGGCCCAGAAACCAGCCAGCTGGCCCACGGTGCCTGTGTGCTCAGCCCCACTGCCACTTTATTACTGTTTGTTAGCACGTGTGTGCTGTGCACGGCGAGCCTGTGTGTCATGTGCACATGCATTTGGAGCCTTCTCTGCTCCTCCCTCCCTCTCTCCCTGCTCTGCCAACTCTTGTCCCTTTGCAGAAAGCTCTGTTTCCTTTTGTTCTTTGGTTCTCTTTTCTCAATCCCTTTTCCCTTCTTTCCTCCCACTCCCTCCTCCTGTTTCCTTTCCCTGGAGGAAGAGCTCCTGCTTCCTAACTCTTGGGTTGCAGAAAAGACTCAGCCCAAATCTGGCACCATTAGGCTGGACTCGTGATCTACATACACACACACACTCCCCCCCAGCCTGTCCTAGTGGCCTTGTTATGGCTCCTTTCCTCCCCTTACCACATTCAGTCTGTCCCAGAGCCTTTGCTTTGCGTCCCTAAATACTCTGACCCTTCCCATCACCACATCACTGCCCTGGCCCAGCCTGAGTCATCTCCCGCTTGGCTGGTGACAACAGCTTTGTTCTCATGACTTGGGGTCAAGATCTGCTCCTTGGCCTGTGGACAGTAAATTTGATTGCCCACATTTTCTCCCCAGAGGGGGAGCTCAGCAACTGCTTGTGTGGTGACTGATGGATGAAGGGACACTGCCCTAATCCAGACCCTTGATACTCTGAGCTACAGCTATAGCTTCATGAATAATCCCTCGTCTCCCCCACTGTACTTCCTTCATTCCACCTCCTATGCTGCTAGAGTTGACTTGATTACAGATCTCATGGTAGTTCCTTCCGCACAAGCTGCTCACGGGGTCTCCACTGCTCGGAGACTGAAGTATGCTTTGGCGTTAGCCCATGTTCCCACCAGTGTCTCCTCATCCCATCTGTTACTGCCTTGTGGTGTCTGTCCTTGGGCACACAGCTGTTGTGACCTTTGACCTCTGCTAGCCCTGTTCACACTGTTGTTTCCACCAAGTGCTTCATTCTGCTGTTGCCTCTGCATTCACCAGCTTCCCACGCTCTCGCGACTGGCACAGGCTACTCTGGAAGGTGCCTTGAGGCTCACGGCTCTGTGGGGTCCAGTGCTGCCTGTGTAACAATTGGCTTGGACCACTGGGGAAGGCAGTGCTTGGAGGCTGGAGCATGTGCTGTAGCCAGAAACAGAGAGAGGGCTGGCTGGGGTCCTCCAGTCCCCTTGGGGCTGCCCCCAGTGACTTTACCCCACCTCCGAGAGGCCCACAGCCCCTCCTAGCACCTCTGCCTGGGCCCAAGCCTCACCGTAGCGCTGCATATCAAACATATCCATGCCTTTATGTTCTGAGTGCCTGCCTTCTGAGAAGATTTCTGTGGTCACTTCGATTAGTAGTAATTTTCCCATCTTCAGAGCACTCAGTTTATAAACACTGGGCACAAAGTTGGCTAACAGTTCTGTACCTTAACCACCGTGCACCCAGGGGTATCTCACATGGTGTTCAAAGGGAAGAGCCCAATAATCCCTGCATCTGTGTAAGGAGCAACCCATTCCAACTGTGCTCCTGTGTTACTGCTCACAAATGTTTCCCACTCTCCTGGAAGCCCGAGGCAGTAGGGCTCTGGAGTCAGGGCAGAAGAGGAAGGATCAATGGCATGTTCTGAGTGAAGATGTGCCTGCATGTAGGGTCATGGGCCCACACGCCCAGACTGTGGGCTTTTGAGCTAGGCGTCTCTCTCAGAGGCAAGTGGGAGAGGGGTAGAAGGCCGTAAACGCGCATGGGCCCTGGCCAGCTGCCGATTCTCACCACAGCACTGGCTTCCTGCCTTTGTCCAGGCCAGGAGAAAGGGCTTCTTCATGCCCTTAACACACAGCGTCCTTTTTACTTTACCTTTACCTAAGTACCAGTGACTGCAGCAATGTATAGCAGACACAGCAAGCAAGCACCGTGCATAGTATGCCCACAGCCAGGCTCAGGTAAGCAGGAGCGCCCACCCAGCCGCCCCCAGCCAGGAGGATGCAGGAAGGAAATTAAGCAGCTTGCCACCACTGAGTTCTTCACTCCTTTTTAATAGTTCCTGAGTTGTTGACTTCTTGGCTTAAAAACAAGCAGAAACATTCTGAACTGACAGGTAAGACTCGGTTTCCTCCTGGGAATTTATTACCAAATAGGCACGGCAGGAGCCAGGGAGAAATGGAACAAAGGAGCCTCTAGAGCAGGAAAGCAGAAACCTGCAGACAGAGGGAGGCCGGCGAGCTGGCTGCCGACAGCCCTGGCCCCCTCAGGCCTCCTCCGCACACTGCAGAGAAGCTCAAAGCGAAGCAGCCGCTGTCTTTTCAAACTGGACTTTTAGATCGTTAAGAATAAAGGAAAAAGAAAAAGAACCCCCCCCCCCCGAGCTCTCCGTTAGAGAATGTGGTGTGTCGGACAAACTGCTCTGAGAGGAGAGAAATGCGTTCTCTGCTTCTCCGGAGAGCAAGGGTTATGCTTCCAGAGCCGCGTGGGGCACAGTGAGCCAGATGCGGAACATTACAGTGCACACGGGATCCCTCGGCCACCGCTCTGTCTAGTGAGCACTGCGCAGGGTCCTTAATTGCTTTCTGGACCTGCAACAAAAGCCTTGCTGGTCACTGTGGCAATTACCTCACTACCCCACAGCACTGACCCTTCAATTACCCTGGCACCGTGTGCTCCCAGCTGACTGGGACCTCACTCTGCTGCACATCAGGTAGATTCCAGCGACCCTGAGCACAGCAGCTGCATGTCAGAGGTGTGTACAGCAGCTGTTGGCCCAGCCAGCTCTGCCTCCAGCCCTGGGTCCCGCCTGCAGCCTCACTGCCCACACCTGGGCACCTGCCGTTCTCCTTCCGGGCTTGCTCTTTGAGATGCGGACATCCACATTTTCCTACGCTCAGTTAAAGCCCTTTGGCAAAATCCCTCAGCCACTGTCCTGCGCTGTCCAGTCTTCTTCTTTAAGGTCCTTTGAGAGAGGTGTCTACAGTTAATATCCCCTTTGACACCCTAGGATCTGGCTCTCCCTTCCTGCCCTGGGGTTTGAGCTCAGGCTGAGCACATATCCCACCTCTGAGGGAATTTCGTGAGACTCCTCTTTCCAAGGTTCTCTAAGCACCTGCACCCAAAGGCCCCCTTTGTTCTTACTGTCACTTGATGTCCTGAAAATTCTCCTTTTCACATCTCTCTTCCTTTGCTTTCATGACTCCATCCTTGCCTGGCTTTCTTCAATCTCTTTAGCTGCTCCCATTTTGGCTCCTCTTCAATCTATCCCTGCAGTGTTAGTTTTATCACAGTGTTTGTTTGGGAAGGGAAGTGAACTTCTACTGGTACTTTGGTTTATAGCGTTGCAAGGCCCAGGCAGCTGAAAATGCTCCTTCAATCACCTCCTCAGTGGCTTCCTGCAGGAGGAAGATGGTGACAGTGAGAGCAGTGCATGCTTGCCCTTAGGTGATGCTTCTTCCCTCCACAGGCCATTCCCACATCCTGCACTTTGCCTGGTGCCTGAGAGAAGATCTCACATCATCTCCAGTTCTATCCTGGATGCAGAGCAGCACCCAGCTCTGAAGCCCATGGAAGCCAGATGGGGCTGCTTGGCTTGCTCCGGACCACGTGCTGTGAAGATGTCCAGGTCCCAGGTGCATGCAGCCATGCCCCTCCCCTGTCCATGCAGCTGCCGTGCATCACATGGAGGTGGCCCATTAGCTGGGTCCTTGGGAGAGGGGTGCATAGAAGAGCCCCAGGATCCCAGGGTGGACATTTGCACAGACCTAGAGCAACCCTTTCTTTGTCCAGGAGCCACTGAGATGCTCTGCTCACTGGATCCATCTGGCGGTGGTGCTGGGAAGGGCACTAGCCCGATGCCAGCTGCTCTGCCTGAGGCGCCCACCTGCAGAGACGGAACCTGGGGTTCTAAACACTGGATGGTGTCACCTGCTTCTTAATGGTCAATTAAAACCTGGCCAATCAGATTCTTCTTTTCTTTCATTGGGGAAATTCTGAGTTTGTTGTTTTGCTCTATAACAGAATACCAGAGATAGAAAGAACAGAGAATTACCCTTCATTCTGAGACTGGGAGTCCAAGAACTTGGCTCACATCCAGCTGTGTCATGTCATACAGCGTCACATGGTGAGACTGGAGAAGACTGTCCCTTACCAATCCCATCATGCAGCCCCCTCCTGCACCTCACATCATCCTCACTACACCCACGTCACATCAACAGAGGGATCTGGGACCAAGTTCCAGTGCTCAGAACCCTGGGGATTCATGGGAACCCGGCAGGGAGAAGGAGAGGAATGGACAAGACAAGCAATGCCCTCTGGATCTCTCCTTCCTGAGACCTCATGTCATAGTTTAGAGAAACAAAGAATGCTTCCTTCAGTTAAATGTATAAATAAAATGAGTGGATAATTGCAGAGGGACGTTCCTTTTGATGCTCATCCAGCGTGCATGGCCGAAGTGTCATTTGGGGAGCACCGAACAAATCCCGATGGTCAGAGGAGTGTGGGGGAGCAGACCCCAGAGCTCCTGCACCAGTGTCCTTCCAGAGGTTAAGTGAATTTTCCCAGGGTCTTCCAGAGGCTGCAGCTGGTGGGTAGCAGGGCCAGCAAGTGGCACAAAGGGCCAAGAAGCAGCGCCCCTGCTAACACGTGAGCCTCTCCCTCCTGGGAGTCCTCTTGACAAAGCCCTCGAGGTCCATGCCTGGGACTGTGCACATAGGACATGCAGGATCCCATGCCCACAACAAAACCCATGATGGCAACTTGGCTCCAGAGTGCCCTGTGCTGTGGGCACGTCTGTCTGTGTGTGTACAGCACTTCCCCACATGTGCACCTGTGATCCCCAGTATCAGGTCCCATGAGCTCCCCAGGGCAACTTCAGATCCTGGCTCTGACCTGGCCTGAAGAACTAGAACTCTTGAGTGGAGCCCTGGGGTCCCCAGGTCCTAAAAATCTTCTTGATTCCAGGGGCTGCTCTCCCATGTAGATGTCAGAGTGGACTCCAGCAGATGTGGGTACTTGACCTTAGGGCCCAGTGTCTTGGATACATCCTTGGTGCTCTGTCTGTAAAACCAAAAAAGGACAATGCCAGTCATTCAGAGACTCAGTGAGATGGCATGCATGGCACACACAGGGTGCTCAGCATGGCACACACAGACAGGGTGCTCAGCAAGGCATGCACAGACAGAGTGCTCAGCATGGCATGAACAGGGTGTTCATCATGGCACACACAGACAGTGTACTCAGCATGGCACACACAGACAGTGTACTCAGCACGGCACACACAGACAGGGCGCTCAGCACGGCACACACAGGGTGCTCAGCACGGCACACACAGGGTGTTCAGCATGGCACACACAGACAGGGT